>CAUYQU010029733.1:0-15656 GCA_963574635.1 Cheracebus regulus | reverse complement strand
GAGGTAAGGGGCATCCTGAGAGGAAATGGAACTCTAAGGAGACCCTGAGGGACTCAGGAAAGCAGCAATTTATTCACTAATATGGAAAAATTTCAATACTGTATTTTGGCTACTAGAATTAACTAGAATAGTCCCATCAGTGGTCCTAGTGACAGATCAGCCCTGATGATAATGATCTGTGATTAACCAGGCAATGTGATAGGGAGCTAAATGACATTTAAGCTGAGTTAACCAGAGCATTTCTGGCAGAAGTCACCACCTGTAATCCCTGCACTTTGGGAGGCTGAGGCAGGTGGATCACTTGAGGTCAGGAGTTCGAGACCAACCTGGCCAACATGATGAAACCCCCGTCTCTACTAAAAATACAAAATTAGCTGGGTGTGGTGGCACATGCCTGTAATCTCAGCTACTTGGGAGGATGAGGCAGGAGAATCACTTGAACCCGGCAGGCGGAGGTTGCCATGAGCCGAGATCGCGCCCCTGCCATTGCACTCCAGCCTTGGGCAACAAGAGCGAAACTCCATCTCAAAAAAAAAAAAAAAAAAAAAAAGATTTGATAAGATCATCCTTGTTGGCCAGGCGTGGTGGCTCACTCTTGTAATTCCAGCACTTTGGGAGGCTGAGGCAGGCAGATAACTTGAGGTCAGGAGATCAAGACCAGTCTGTCCAATATGGTGAAACCCTATCTCTACTAAAAATACAAAAATTAGCTGGGTGTGTTGGCAGGTGCCTATAACCCCAGCTGCTCAGGAGGCTGAGGCAAGAGAGTTGCTTGAAATAGAGAGGGGAGGTTGCAGTGAGCTGAGAGGGCACCACTACACTCCAGCCTGGGTAACAAGCAAGACTCTCTCTCTCTCTCTATATATATATATAAAGAAGGATTATCCTTCCTTATTGCCCTCAGTTGTAAATCTCCCTGACTTCCTTGTCTGTTTATTCCATTAGATCAAAAGCTCCTTCAGGGTAGGGAGTGGCCACTGTCACAAGCTAAGCACTTGTGCATGCTAGGTGCCAGTGAGTGTTTATTGAATGAGCGAGTAAGTGAATGAGTATGGCCTGAAAAGTTGGAGAGTTACTCTGGAGAATTATAGACCCCTCTTCCTGTGTCTGGACTCTGGAATTTTCTAGGCCTCATTGGAACCCTTGCCCTTTGCCCAGGTTTCATTGATCTGTAGGTCTCCACCCTGGCAGGAAGCTCTTGCCGCCGCCGGCCACAGTCTGGCTTCAGCCTGGCCAGCTCCACCCTTTCTCCTATAACTCGTGGCAAGACCAGGACACAGCCCTTCCACAAACACATGAGTAGGTGAGAACATGCGGTGGACAATCCATCTAATCAGTCCTCACTGACTCTGGTAAAGGGAGGAACTCATCCCAGTTTACGTGGGATTTTTGTGGTTTTAGCACTGGAAGTCTGATACCCCTGGGGGATCTGGAGTCCCAGGCAAATAGGAGCAGTTGGTAGCACCAGGTTGGTTGGGTCATCTTTGTGGACAGTGGAGGGAGTAAGACCTTCAACATTTTTTTTTTTTGAGACCGAGTCTCACTGTGTCACCAGGCTGGAGTGCAGTGGCACAATCTCGGCTCACTGCAACCTCCAACTCCCTCGTTCAAGCTATTTTCCTGCCTCCGCCTCCTGAGTAGCTGGGATTACAGGCATGTGCCACCATGAACAGCTAATTTTTGTATTTTTAGTAGAGACAGGGTTTTACCATGTTGCCAGGATGATCTTGGTGTCCTGACCTCGTGATCTGCCTGCCTCGGCCTCCCAAAGTGCTGGGATTATAGGGGTGAGCCACCGCGCCCGGCCAAACACAGATTTTCGTGTTGTTGGTGCTTAGCACAGTGATGCCCATGATGGGCTTGTCACAGCTCTGCCACTTACTGGCAGTGAAAATCATGTTACCTCTTGGTTTCCTCAAGTGGGGATAGAATAGTATCTTCTGCATAGAGGTGTGTGAAATGATGCAAGTGGGCCAGGTGCAGTGGCTCATGCCCATAATCCCAGCACTTTGGGAGGCCAGGTTGGGAGGATTGCGTGTGCCCAGAGTTTGGCACCAGCTTAGACAATATAGTGAGACCCTATCTCTACAAAAACAAAAAAAAATTAGCCAGACATGGCGGTGTGCACCTGTAGTCCCAGCTACTCCGGAGGCTGAGGTGGGAGAATCATTGAGTCCAAGAGTTTGAGGCTGAAGTAAGCTATGTTCACACCACTGCACTGCAGCCTGGGTGACAGAGTAAGACCCTGTCTCAAAGGAAACCCAAAAAACAAAAACCAACAAACTTCTATTGTGATCTTGTGATATAATTCACATACCATATATTCACTCATTTAAAGTGATTAGGTCAACATTTCTGGTGTATTACATCATCACCACAACCTAAGTTTATTTTCTTCTTTTTTTAAAAAAAAAATATTTTTTAATAGATGAAGTCTCACTATGTAGCCCAGGCTGATCTTGAACTCCTGAGCTCAAGCCATCCTCCTGCCTTGACCTCCCAAAGTGCTGGACTCCCAGTGCTTGGACTCCAAAGTGACATGAGCCACCGTACCTGGCCAGAGACCAAATAATTTTTCATTTTAGCTGCAGCTGATCTCTATTCATTGTATGCCTTCAATTATCTTTTGCCCCATTACCTTTTTTTTTCTAAACAGAGTTTCACTCTTGTCGCCCAGGCTGGAGTACAGTGGTGTGATCTCGGCTCACTGCAATGTTTGCCTCCCAGGTTCAAGGGATTTTTCTGCCTCAGCTTCCTGAGTAACTGGGATTACAGGCACCTGCCACCACGCCCAGCTAATTTTTGCATTTTTAGTAGAGAGGGGAGGTTTCACCACATTGGCCAGGCTGGCCTCGAACTCCTGACCTCAGGTGATCTGCTGCCTCTTTTTTTTTTTATCTTTTAGAGAAATCATATTTGAAATATAAAGAGAATAAATATATCACATATATAAATTATAAAGCATAATAATATAGAGAATAATTATGAGCTCACCACTCAGCCCAATTTTTTCTCTCTAAAGAAATACCTGTCAGAAGATGAGGAATTTAATGTCCTTGTCAAGCTTCCTGGCTTCCCTCCCAAGCAATTCCCAATTTTTAATAGTTATATATTATTCATAACATTTACATCTTGTTCTCTAGCTATAATTAAATCTTCTGTGCTTTGTCTTGAGGTTGAGTCTAAATACTGAAAACAGTAAACAGCATCGTGATTCTGTAAACACTCCTCACTTGAGAACTCCTGGCCCCCAAGAGAAGAAAATGGGATCCTGTGCAGTGCCACAGTTTTCAATCTCTGGAGGCTCAATGTCATGGTTCTCAGATGCAGAAGAGATCTCAGGCCTCCTTCTAACTAACTGAGTCATTTTACAGAAGAGAAATTGAGACTTAGAGAAGGAAATATATTTTGCTTCAAGTCATAAGACTTGTCAATTCCACACACTATGTTCTGGCCTCCTCCTGGGATTTCATAAATAAATAAATAAATGAGGCCAGACACAGTGGCTCATGCCTGTAATCCCAGCACTTTGGGAGGCCAAGGTAGGTGGATCGCTTGAGTTCAGGAGTTCAACACCAGCCTGGCCAAAATAGTAAAACCTCATCTCTACTAAAAATATAAAAATTATGGCCTGGCGTGGTGGCTCACGCCTGCAGTCCCAGCACTTTGAGAGGCCGAGGTGGGTGGATCACTTGAGGCCAGGAGTTTGAGACCAGCTTGGCAAGAATGGTGAAACCCTGTCTCTATTAAAATATATATATATATATATATAAAAGTTACTCGAGTGTGGTGGCACACACCTGTAATCCCAGGTACTCGGGAGGCTGAGGCAGGAGAATGACTTGAACCCAGTAGGTGGAGGTTGCAGTGAGCCCAGATCATGCCACTGCCCGCCAGCCTGGGTGACAGAGCGAAACTCTGTCTCAAAAAAATAGAAATAAATAAATAGATGATGTTAGCTACAAAGTCCCTTTTTTGAAGGGAAATCAGACTATACAGACTTTACATCAAACCCCATCTTTATTGAAAATACAAAAATTAGCCGGGCATGGTGGCAGGTGCCTGTAATCCCAGTACTGCACTCCACTCACTGCAACCTCCACCTCCCGGGTTCAAGCGATTCTCCTGCCTCGGCCTCCCAAGTAGCTGGGATTATAGGCCATATTGGCCAGACTGGTATTGAACGCCTGATCTCATGATCCACACGCCTCAGCCTCCCAAAGTGCTGGAATTACAGGTGTGAGCCACTGTGCCTGGCAACCCTATTGTTAAAAAAATAAATAAATAAATGGGTGTACCTGGCAACCCTATTATTAAAAAAAAATAAAATGGTCTCAAGACCCATCAATTTCCTACACTATGTTGTCCAGCCACCTCTTGGGATGTGATAAATGAATACATAAATGGTGTTAGCCACAAAGTCCCTTTTTGTGAAGAGAAATTAATCTATATGGATGTCACACCAAGGATTTAAGGACATACACTAAGAAAATGAAATAATTATAGAAGGTAAAATCAGGCCGGGCGCAGTGGCTAACACCTATAATCCCAGCACTTTGGGAGGCCGAGGCGGACGGATCACGAGGTCAAGAGACCAAGACCATCCTGGCCAACACGGTGAAACCCCGTCTCTATTAAAAAGGAAAAAAAAGAAAAAGGTAAAATCAGAGAGCCCTTTGTCGCCAAACATCTTTGATGTGGGGCTAGGCTGAACCTGGCAGGGAGTGATGTCATTGGCTGCTAAGCCTGGAGAGGGTTGGTTGGGGAATGGTTTATCTCTCTATCCCAAGTATACAGAGTTCTGGCACCTAATTCCCTTGCTCTGAGAAGAGGTTGGGGCCTTCTTTGCTTGGAAGTCTGGGACAGGAAGCAGCAGCTCCCTGGGCCTCCACAGTTCTTAACTGCAGCACCTTATCTGTTGTTCTTGAGACGCTAGGTCCAAAGGTATCTGAGCAATAGGAGGACAGCCAGTCAGCCATGGGGCTCCATGACAGCAGCCCCACTTTCCAGGGGCCTTAGCTCACTCTCCAGGAGCTGAGGCTGGAGGAGCCTGCTGCCCATGGACTTGGTTCAGGGAAACCTTGTCCCCTGAGCAATGTGGAATATGGAAATAATAATCATTCACGTTGATTCGTGCTCCTGTCTGCCATGTTTACTTATTTCACCTAATTCTTTTTTTTTTTTTTTTTTGAGATGGAGTTTCTCTCTTGTTGCCCAGGCTGGAATACAATGGCACAATCTTGGCTCACCGCAACCTCCGCCTCCCCAGTTCAAGTGATTCTCCCGCCTCAGCCTCCCAAGTAGCTGGGATTATAGGCATGTGCCATCATGCTCGGCTAATTTTGTATTTTTTTTTTTTAAAGAGACAGGGTTTCTCCATGTCGGGAGTTAGGCTGGTCTCTAACTCCCGACCTCAGGTGATCCACCCACCTTGGCCTCCCAAAGTGCTGGGATTACAGGCATGAGCCACCACGCCTGGCCGATTTCACCTAATTCTTGAAACCACTCAACAAAGTAGGTCCTATTATTATTCTCAGTTGTACAGATAAATTAGAAGTTCAAAGAGAATCTGTGGCTCTGACTCAAAGGCTTATTACTAGCAGGTAGAAAAGTAGGATTCAGGCCAGTGCGGTGGCTCACACTTCTAATCCCAGCACTTTGGGAGGCTGAGGTGGATGGATCTCTTGAGCCCAGGAGCTGGAGACCAGCTAGGGCAACATGGTGAAACCCGTCTCTACAAAAAAAAAAACAAAATTAGCCGGGCATGGTGGGATACACCTGTAGTCCCAGCTACTCAAGAGGCTGAGGTGGGAGGATTGATTCAGCCCGGGAGGCAGAGGGAGGTTGGAGTGAGCTGAGATCACACCACTGCACTCCAGCCTGATCTTGTCTCAAAAAAAAAAAAAAAAAAAAAAAAAAAAAAAAAAAAAACAGAAGAAGAAGAAGAAGAGCAGGATTCAGACCCAGTCAGATACTGGTCTGTGCTGGGAACCACTGTGCCAGGATGGTCTTAAGCCAGAACACCAGACTCCCTACCTCTGCCATGAAACTGGTCATTTCTCTCTCTAAGCCTCAGTTGCCTCCTCTGCAAAATGGGGATGATTGTGTCTGCCCTATAGGCCAGCTGGAGGACCAAATGCCCCTTGGGTTCCAGCCCTGGTCACTGCTCCCCTGGCTCAGGCCATCCTCTTGCCTTCCTTCTCTTGGCTGCCCTGGAGTCTGGAATTTCAGGTCCCCACAACAGCCTATTTCTTGCTAAATTAAGCAAGGTTTGCCATTCCATTCAAATGGCACCCAGAAACAAAAGCCCACCCTGATTTCAGTGGTATACCATGGAGATTAAGAGACTGCAGAGGGCAGTGGCCCAGGGTTCAAATTCTAGGTGTGTCATTTTTATTATGTGTGATGGTGACCTTTAGGTGTCGACTTGACTGGATCAAGGGATACCCAGATAGCTCATAAAGCATCCTTTCTGTGTATGCCTGGGAGGATGTTTCCCGTAGAGAGTGGTGTTTTGAATCAGAGGACTGAGTGAGGAAGAGTCACTCACATCCACGTAGGTGGGGAAAGGTGAATTCACTCACTTCCTCTCTCTCTTCTTCTAGAGCTGGGACATCTGCCTTCTGCCAGTAAACATCAGAACTCCAGGGTCTCCCGCCTTCTGACTCTGGGACTTGTACCAGCGCACCCCCAATGTTCTCAGGCCTTCAGCCTAGGACCGAAAGGCTTGGATTGAGCCATGCTACTAGCTTCCCAGTTCTCCAGCTTGTAGATGGCTTATCCTAGGGCTTCTTGGCCTCCGTAATCCCATGAGTCAATTTCCCTAATAAATCACCTTCATCTCTCTGTATATATCCTATACGTTCTGTTCTTGGGAGAACCTAATACACTGTGTAACATCAGGCAAATCTCTTTGCTTCTCTGTGAGTCTCTGCTTCCAAATCTGTAAAATAGTCACAGCTGTAGTCCCAGCACTTTGGGAGGCTGAGACGAGAGGATCACTTGAGACCGGGATTCACAACTAGCTTAGGCAACATAGTAAGTCCTCATCTCTAATAAAAAACAAAGAGACCAGGTGCGGTGGCTCATGCCTGTAATCCCAGCACTTTCAGAAGCTGAGGTGGATGGATCACCTGAAGTCAGGAGTTCCAGACCAGCCTGGCCAACATCGTGAAACCCTGTCTATACTAAAAATAAATTAGCCAGGCATGGTGGTGCATGCCTGTAATCCTTAGTTACTCAGGAGGCCGAGGCAGGAGAATCACTTGAACTCAGGAGGCAGAGGTTGCCGTGAGCCAAGATTACGCCACTGCACTCCAGCCTGGGTGACAAAGCAAGACTCCATCTGAAAAACAAAAAAACTAGGCCAGGAGTGGTGGTTCACATCTGCAATCCCAGCACTTTGGGAGGCGAGGTGGGTCAGTAGTTCGAGACTACCCTGGCCAACATGGTGAAACCCCAACTGTACTAAAAATACAAAAATTAGCCGTGTATGGTGGCAACTGCCTATAATCTCAGCTACTAGGGAGGCTAACGCAGGAGAATTGCTTGAACCCAGGAGACAGAGGTTGTAGTGAGCCGAGATCAAGCCACTGCACTCCTGCCTGGGCAACAGAGTAAGACTTCATCTCAAAAATAATAATAATAATTAAAAAATTAAAAATGACAAAATCTGTACAATCTATATATGTATGTATTATAGCAAAGGGCTGTATGAAGACTGGTGAGATAATGCATATTATGGTGCACTTCAATAAATAGTAGCTATCACTTTTATCATACATTATAATGCAATTATTGGCATCTAGCACAATGCCTGATACATAATTGGCTTTCAATAAATAATAAATAAATGGATAAGTGTTTGTCTCCCTCCCACAGTACCTTATGAAGTTTTTTTTTTGTTTTGTTTTGTTTTTTTCTGAGACGGAGTCTTGCTGTGTTGCCCAGACTGGAGTGTAGTGGCGCCATCTGGGCTAACTACAACCTCCACCTCCAGGGTTCAAGTGATTCTCCTGCCTCAGCCACATGCCACCACGCCCGGCTAATTTTTGTATTCTTAGTAGAGATGGGGTTTCACCATGTTGGCCAGGCTCTTGACTTCGTGATCCGACCTCCTCAGCCTCCGAAAGTGCTGGGATTACAGGCATGAGCCATCGAACCTGACGCCCACCCCTGATTTTTTTTTTTTTTTTGAAAGGGAGTCTCACTCTGTCACCCAGGCTGGAGGGCAGTGGCGCACTCTCAGCTCATCGCAACCTCTGACTCCCAGGTTCAAGCGATTCTCCTGCCTCAGCCTCCCCAGCAGTGGGATTACAGGCACGTGGCACCACACCCAGCTAATTTTTGTATTTTTAGTAGAGATGGGGTTTCAGCATGTTGGTCAGGCTGGTCTCAAACTCGACCTCCTGATCCACCCACCTTGGCCTCCCAAAGTGCTGGGATTACAGGCATGAGCCACCGTGCCTGGCCACACCCAGCCCTTTTTAAAAATGTTTATTATTCTTTGAGACCGAGTCTTACTCTGCCCCGAGGCTGCAGGCTGGAGTGCTGTGGCATGATCACGGTTCACTATAGCCTCAACTTCCCAACCTCAAGTGATCCTCCTGCTTCAGCTTTCCGAGTAGCTGGGACTACAGGTATGAGCCACCATGCTGTTAATTTTTAAAATTTTTTGTAGAGATGGGGTCTCACTGTGTTGTCCGGTTTGGTCTCAAACTTGTGGGTTCAAGCAATCTATCTCCTTCAACCTCTCAAAGTGTTGGGATTACAATGAAGGTGTGGGCCACTGCAACTAGCCTCTTATGAGTTTTTTTTTTTTTTTGAGAGGGAGTCTTGCTCTGTCGCAGGCTGGAGTGCAGTGGCATGATCTCGGCTCACTGCAACGTCTGCCTCTTGGGTTCAAGCAATTCTCCTGCCTCAGCCTCCCAAGTAGGTAGGACTACAGGAACCTGACACCACTCCTGACTAATTTTTTTTTTTTTTTTTGAGATGGAGTTTCACTCTTGTTGCCCAAGCTATAGTGCAATGGCATGATCTTGACTCATTGCAACCTCTACCTCCCAGGTTCAAGCAATTCTCCTGCCTCAGCCTCTCAAGTAGCTGGGATTACAGGCACGTACCACCATGCTACCCTAATGTTTTGTATTTTTAGTAGAAATGGGGTTTCACCATGCTGGCCAGGCTGGGCTCAGACTCCTGACCTCAGGTAATCTGCCCACCTCAGCCTCCCGAAGTGCTAGAATTATAGGCTTGAGCCACCCCGTCCAGCCCCTTATAAGCTTCTTAAAGGCAGGGACTATATGTTGTTTATTTCTTTGTTCCTAGTGTTAAGCAGAATGCTTGCCACTTGGGAATGCTTAATGAATGTTTGTTGTTTGGGCTAATGGATGGGAACAGCCATCATCCATGGTGCTAAAACCACAAGGTGAAGGGGCTGATGGAGAACTTGATAATGGAGAGATCTGCTGACACCCACGGAACCTTAGCATCCTGAAAGTGAGTAGCCAGAGGATTTCTTGCTTCCAGATATGATGCTATGAGAAACGCCCAGCCCCACTTATAAAATATTTTTCCTAAAAAATTGATCTGAATCAAGTCAAGCCTGTATATCTCAGTACTAGTTCATGTGACTTATGGGATGGAGGAACACATTTAAGGACACCTCAAAGATGCATGCAACCAAAAACAAAATTCAGGGCTGGGTGCCGTGGCTCACGCCTGTAATCCCAGCACTTTGGGAGGCCAAGGCGGGATAATCACTTGAGGTCAGGAGTTCAATATGGTGAAATCCAATCTCTACTAAAAATACAAAAATTAGCTGGACATGGTGGCATGTGCCTGTAACCCCAGCTACTAGGGAGGCAGAGGCAGGAGAATCACTTGAACCCAGGAGGTAGAGGTTGCAGTGAGCTGAGTTTGCACCATTGGGCTCCAGTCTGGGTGAAGAAGCAAGACTCTGTCTCAAAAAAATACAGCACATCCTACAGGACAAATGACTCCATTTTTTTTTTTTTTTTTAAATAAAGATGGGGTTTGGCCGGGCGTGGTGGCTCACACCTGTAATCCAGGCACTTTGGAGGCCAAGGCGGGCGGATCACCTGAAGTCGGGAGTTCAAGACCAGCCTGACCAACATGGTGAAACCCCATCTTTATAAAAAAAAATAATAAATAAATAAATAAATAAAAAAGATGAGGTTTCACCATGATGGCCTGGCTGGTCTTGAACTCCTGACCTCAGGTGATCCACCCACCTCGGCCTCCCAAAGTGCTAGGATTACAGGCGTAAACCACCGTGCCTGGCCCCATGTATTTTTTAAAAAAAAGAAGTCTGTGCTGGGCGAGGTCTCAAAAAAATGTATATATTATTTGGGCTTGGTGGCCCATGCTTGTAATCTCAGCACTTTGGGAGACCAAGGCAGGCGGATCGTTTGAGCTCAGGAGTTTGAGACCAGCCTGGGCAACATGATGAAACCCCATCTCTACAGAAAAATACAAAAATTAGCCAGGTGTGGTGGTGCACGCCTGCCTTCTCAGCTACTTGGGAGGCTAAGGTAGGAGGATTGCCTTGAGCCCAGGAGGTCGTGGCTGCAGTGAGCTCAGATTGGGCCACTGTACTCCAGCCTGGGTGACAGAGTTAGATCATGTCTCAAAAAGAAACAAAAAATTCTGCAAAAACAAAAATAAAAGTGCAAAAGTAGAAAGATAAAACAAGATTTGGTACCATTACGAAGTTTACAAATTGCAGAAAACAATTGGGGGTGGGTGATGAATACCTGGGGTTTCATTATACTGTACACAGTGTATATTACACTATTGTCTTTACTTTGTGTTTGAAATAAAACTGTTTTTTGCAGACTGGAAGGGCGGTACCCTTATCAGTTAGCACCGTTTCAACTGGAGGCGGTATAGCCAGTTCCCTCCCCTGCACGCTGGCAGGCAGCCCAGCCAAGCAGAGGTAGGAAGGAGGCCTCCTGTCCCCCACCCAGCCAGGAGCAGGGGAAGGGGCCTCCTCTCCACGCAGCCAGGAGCCTGATCAAGCTGCAATCCCTAGCAATTCCAATTTCCCTGGGGATTCCTGGTGGTTGGACTCTTCTCAGCAGAGGTCTGGAGAGGGGTACCCCCCACCCCAGTCTGAGTCCCATGACTGCCCACCTTGCCAGGAAATGAAAGGGACAAGACCACCTAAACGATTGATCTGTAGCCTCCAGGCAGAAAACACACAGGAAGTGAAAGGCTGTCCAAGACACACTCTGCAATGAGGAAACCTGGAGTCTGTGGTCTCATCATGCAAGGTCTGTTATTGGCCAGGTGGCAGGGTCTCTTATCTACCTGCAGTGATCTCAAGGGCAAGGCCTCCGGCCAAGCATTTCTTTTCTCCAGTGATGCCTGAAATTCCATTGTTAGCCCTGGATCTCAGCAAGATCTCAGAGAGAGCTCAACTCCTGAAGTTTGAGTTTTCCCCTGTTGAGACGTTAGGAAGCAATGGGCCTTATCAGCTGCACGGACAGGTCTGTGCACAGTCTAAGGGGATTCATAGACCCCACCAGAGCCCATCCACAGACACCAGGTTAAGAACCCTGGACAGCATTTACAACTCCTTTGAAAGAAGCAAAGTCTTTTTTATTTTTTTAGAGGGAGTCTCGCTCTGTCTCCCAGGCTGTAGTGCAGTGGCGTGATCTCGGCTTACTGAAACCTCCGCCACCTGGGTTCAAGCAATTCCCCTGCTTCAGCCTCCTGAGTAGCTGGGACTACAGGTGTGTGTCACCACGCCCAGCTAAATTTTTGTATTTTTTTATACAGACGGGGTTTCACCATGTTGGCCAGGTTGGTCGCCATCTCCTGACCTCATGATCTGCCCACCTCGGCCTCCCAAAGTATTGGGATTACAGGCTTTAGCCTCTGCTGGCAAAGTCTTGCTTTAGAGCCCTCTTTAAAGTGCAGATGGCCCTGGGAGGTTCGAATGAAATGATTTTTTCCAGCAGATGCAAGAGATAACCTGAGGAGCTTTAGTGGCAAGAGTTGGGGAAGGAGAGACTGGGGGAGGGGAGGCTCCAGGTGGCCCACAGTTTTGCCTAGAACTGGGAAAGAATATATTGACCCAAGAGGGCTAATCACTCACATTTGTAAAGTGTTTTCAAGAACCTTAAAAATTAAGTGCTATCAACATCCCCATTTTATAGATGAGGAAACCAAGATGGTGGAGATAAAGTCACTTAAGCTGCTCAACTAATGGCAGAGCCAGAAGTGAATCCAGGCTGGCTGGAATGCAGTGGTGTGGTCACAGTTCACTAAAACCTCCACCTCCTGTGTTCAAATGATCCTCCTACCTCAGCCTCCAGAGTAGCTGGGACTACAGGCATGCACTGCCATGCCCAGCTAATTAAAAATAATTGGGAGAGGGGAGACAGGGTCTCACCATGTTGCCCAGACTGGTCTCAAACTCCTAGGCTCAAGCGATCTTCTCACCTCCCAAATGGCCTCCGAAAGTGCTGGGATTACAGTTGTGAGCCACCAGGCCCACTGAGGTATCCCTGTTTGATAGAAGAAAAAACAGGCCAGGCAGAATGGTTCACGCCTGTAATCCCAGCACCTTTGGGAGGCCGAGGTAGGCGGATCACTTGAGGTCAGGAGTTTGACACCAGCCTGGCCAACATGGCAAAACCCCATCTCTACTAAAATACAAAAATTAGGCCGGGCGTGGTGGCTCACGCCTGTAATCCCAGCACTTTGGGAGGCCGAGGCGGGTGGATCGCTTGAGGTCAGGAGTTCGAGATCAGCCTGGCCAACATGGTGAAACCACGTCTCAAAAAAAAATAAATAAATAAAAAATAAATAAAAAATAATAAAATAAAATAAAATACAAAAATTAGCCAGGCATAGTGGTGTGTATCCGCAATCCCAGCTATTCAGGAGGCTGAGGCATGAGAATTGCTTGCACCTGGTAGGCAGAGACTGCCATGAGCCAAGATCACACCACTGTACTCTAGCCTGGGCAACAGAGCAAGACCCTGTACCAAAAGAAAAGAAAAAGGGAAAACAGAGGCAATTCAGTGTGTTTCCAAAGTCACACAGCACCTGTCTTCCACAAGGAGCCCCTCTGTGTTCCCGCCTCACCCTGGACGCCTGATCTGCTCTCTTTGGAGCTTGGAGAAGGACTTGCCGAGAAGTCTGAAGAGCGCATCGGCCTGACCTAACTTTGCTGCCCCTAATTGTTTTCTAAAATCCTTTTTTATTGAATTATCAGAGTGTAATGGAAGAGTCGATGAGAGTCGCTGCAGAGTTACAAGGCCAAGACTTGCTGGGTAGAAGAAAGAAAAGCCCCAAAGACTCCCTGGGCCCAGCGATGGTATAAAATATGTATTTTTACATAACTGGCGAAAAAAAAATAAGCAGACAGTGCAGCCCCATGGGGGAAACGCCTCTTTCTGTATTTCCATTATCTTGTTCAAAGCAGGATCCTAGCGGGAAAGGAAATACCAGAGCCTTTTCCCTCTGAGCCTCCTGGTGGGTTAAGAGCAGAGGGAGCCAAGATACAGACATCCAAAAGGCCTGATTGGAAACCCACTACAATTGAGGGGACAGGTTGGACAGGGGGCTGGGCTGCTGGGCTGTCCAGAAATCCTCTGCAGTTGAGAAAGTACCCTCAGTAGGCTCAGAGGCACCTTTAGCTCTGGGTGAAATATTCCAAACATGCCTTCCCCAGGAGGAAGGGAAATAGGGGGTGGGCCTTTTGAAAGAATAACCCCCACTCCAGATATTTATTGAGCAGTTGCTATGATGAGCCAAGAACTCTGCTTAGTGATTGTTTCTATATTAGCTCATGCCAACTCACTTATACAGAGGATAACACTGACTTCCCCATGGTCATAGGGCTAGTGAGTGGCTGACTCCACTTAATGCTGTGTAGTTCTGATCATGCTTGGAGAATAAAGGGAAAAGAGGTGTTCTTGTCGGTGTAGACAAACCACCCAGATGTGGCTGGCCACAGGGAGTCAGACAGGGAAACTGTCTAATCTAACATTTGCCAGTCTATTTTGCTTCTGTTTTTTGATGGAGGATGGTGGGTGCTGAAGTGCCACTGGCCCAGGACCTGAGACCTCTGGCCCCCTCACTATTCTATTCTCCTAAAATTATTCTGCTGGGGACAGAATTCTCTGGACAAGGTGGTGGTGGCCATGGTGTGGCTGTGGCATTAAGAGCCCCACTCGAGGGGTCAGGAGATCCTGGGTTCTTGTCTTGGCTTTGACATTGACCTGCCTGTGTGACATTGAACAAGTTATTTGCAAATCATAGGTTTGGATGGTCTCTAAAGGTCTCTTCCATGTCAACATCAAAAAACAGACTAAAAACTGCAGCTCCGGCCGGAAGACTGTCTGGGACCACATGAGATGAAGCTGGTTGTTAGAAGAAAGGCCCTGGAATCAGAGAAGTCAGTTCCAGTCCTGTGCCACCTCTCATTGGCCTCAACCTCTCTAAGCTTCAGTTGCCCATCTATCAAATGGGAATAATAATACAACTCTTGGGTTGTTTTGAAATGAGCTTAAATGAGCCGGTCAGTGGCTGGGCGAGGTGCCTAATGCTTGTAATCCCAGCACTTTGGGAGGCTGAAGCAGGTGGATCACCTGAGGTCAGGAGTTTGAGACCAGCCTGGCCAACATGGTGAAACCCTGTCTCTACTAAAAATACAAAATTAACCAGTCGTGGTGGCACACGCCTGTAATCCCAGCTACTCAGGAGGCTGAGACAGGAGAATTGCTTGAACCCAAGAGGCGAAGGTTGCAGTGAGCCGAGATCATGCCATTGCACTCCAGCATGAGTGACAGAGCGAGACTGTCTCAAAAAAAAAAAAAAAAGCTGGTCAGTGTCAAATGCTTAGCACAGAGGCTGGCACAGTAATCTTTAATGCCCAGCACCTATTGTTACTATTTTTGCCCCTCACATCTGAACAGAGCATTTATGGCTCAAGAAACATCAGTTGTTTTAATTGCATGGGAGCCTCACAAGATAGGGAGACATTTCCGATCATTATTCCCATTAGGAGGGTGGAGAAACTGAGGCTTTAGGAAGTGGTCCTGACCTAGGGAATTACTTTGACTCACTAATCCACGGAGCCCTACAGTTAAAAAAGACTAGATTAAAAAATAAGAACTCAATAAAGGGGCTGAAGCAGGAGGATCACCTGAAGTCAGAAATTTGAGACCAGCCTGGACAATATAGTGAGATCCCATCTCTAGAAGTATTTTTTTTTTTTTTTAAATTAGGCTGTTCGAGGACAAGTGCAGTGGCTCACACCTATAATTCCAGCACTTTGGGAGACTGAGGAGAGTGGATCACCCGAGGTTAGGAGTTCCAGACCAGCCTGGCTAACATGATGAAGACCCGTCTGTACTAAAAATACAAACTTAGCTGGTGTGGTGGCACACACCTGTAGTCCCAGCCACTTGAAAGGCTGAGACAGGAGAATCGCTTGAACTTGGCAAGTGAAGGTTGCAGTGAGCCGAGATTGTGCCACTGTACCCCAGCCTGGGCAAGACAGAACCAGATTCCTTCTCAAAAAAAAAAAAAAAAAAAAAAAAAAAAAAAACGGGGGCGCCCAGGGGGGAATGGGTTAACCCGGGAAACCCAGGAATTTTTCGGGCCACGGCGGGGGGGTC
>CAUYQU010029732.1:0-49316 GCA_963574635.1 Cheracebus regulus | reverse complement strand
CTGGATGCCCTTGGATAATCCAGGAAAATCTCCTAATCTTTTTTTTTTTTTTTTTTTGAGACAGAGTCTCACTCTGTCAACAAGGCTGGAGTGCAATGGCATGATCTCGGCTCACTGCAACCTCTGCCTCCTGGGTTCAAGCAATTATCCCGCCTCAGCCTCCCGAGTAGCTGGGATTACAGGCCCACGTCAACATGCTCGGCAAATTTTTGTATTTTTGTAGAGATGGGATTTCACCATGTTGGCCAGGGTGGTCTTGAACTCCTGATCTCAAGTGATCTACCCGCCTCGGCCTCCCAAATTGCTAGGATTACAGGCATGAGCCACCACACCCAGCCAAATCTCCTCATCTAAAACCATTCATTTGATGACATCTGGAAAGTCCTATTTTGTCATATAAGGTAATATTCACAGGTTCAAGGGATTCGGATACAGGTGTCTCTTGGGGCTTTTCTCAGCCTACCACTGTGTCTTTGGGATGCTCCCTGAAGATTCAAAGCTCTGGGCAGGGTCAGCTGCTAGGCTGAGGTAGGGAGGAGGCTGGGGGCTTCTGCTGTTTCTGCAGTGAAGACAAGGCCGTAACACCCCTTAGGACTCACCTGATGGGTGGTTACCTCCAGGGAAGGAGGGATGGGGGCTGCTGAGCATTGCCGATGTCGCCTCCTTCCTTCTGCACTGAGATGGAGACCTAGTTCTGAGAGGCTGGGGGATGTCCAAGCTCTCAGCCCCAGAAGGGCAGGGTCTATATATCTCCCTCTCACAGCCCATGGCACTCTAGAACTTAGCACAACACCCGGCACTGAGTAGGTGCTCAGGGTTTCTTCACAGCCTACTGCCTCCAGGTTCTGTTCTCTTTCACTACAGCAAGCAGCGGCTGGGAGGCCAGGCCAGCTGAGGGGCAAATATACACATGGACACACAGCCTTGGCACAGGCCTGTCTGCTAGGGCCACAGGCCACACCAAAAATACCCTTCTGCATGCCCCATTAACCAGAGGGCTAAAGAACTGTGAACAGTGGACCAAAAAGGAAAAAAAAAAAAGCGGGATTAATTTATGAGGCGTTCTGCTGCCTGGATGGCTCATTGCATCCCCACTCTGGCGATGCTGCTCTGTAATGTGCTTCTAGACTTACTGTACTTCCACATCCAGGGGCTCTTTTGTCACATGCCAAGTATTCCGCCGTTATTGTTCTAGGCACCTCCTGTTGGTCATTGGGCTAATTTATTTCAGTCGGAATTTCAGGACCAGACACAACTCTTATTACTCACTGCTTCGGAGAGGGAATAAAAGAGCAATTGATATTTGGAAAAATGAAAAATATGTCCAGAATACTTTGGGCTCTGAGGCCAAGGAGAAAAAAAAAAAAGGAGGGGGAAGCTGGAGGGAAAAATAAGGCAGGCTCACCCCGTCATGCACTCTGTCATGGCCTGTCTCGGAGACATGGAGTCTAGAATGTCTGCAGACAAATGAATCAATGGCAGGGCTCTGAGAATTCCTCAGGCACCTGGGCCCTTCCGCCCATGCCTTCAGCCGCCACCTGCAGGAGCAGGGCTGGAAGAGGTTGGAGTGTGAAGCACCCCTCAATTAGTTGAATGTGTTAAATTGGGTCTCGGGTTGGAGGGTGAGGGAGAAACCCCACTGGGGTTGTTGAATTCCTAAAGTCGCCTGCTCCCGAATCCAAGACTCTTGTGGAAAATTAACATCGGAATAGAATTTTGAGGCGTGACAGCCCAGACGCTTGCTTTCAGGACTGATACGAGGCTGAGGAGTCAGAAGGCTCTGTGCATGGGTATATAGATGATGATGATGCGTTCCCAAGCCCCCCGTCAGTGCTCTTTTGGGGGCTTGAAGGCAAGCATCTTCCTTGCCATTCAAGACCCTGACCCTTTGCCTGGTGCACGTGGGTGTGAAATCTGTGACTTCGCTGTTCCTGGAAGTCCTGGTTGAATGCTGGGTTTTTGGCAGACAGAGCGGCTTCTGCAGATGCAGGAAAGTGGGGTATGGGTTTAGCTCTGCCCTGGCCAACAAAAACTGCCAAGAGTGACGACGTGCATGAAAGTGAAGGGGTGGTTACACGTGCCTCCGGCTTGTTGTGTTGCGGTCTGGGGCTTGGACTGCAGAGCTGGGCATCCTGAGGACAGTTCTCACCCTTGTTGACTGTGAGACCGTGGGCTTCACGCTGTCTCACCTTGAGAGGTCTTCACCTTGAGAGGTCTCTGTTCTCCTATCTGTAAGGTAGGGATAAAAATACCTGCCTTAGGCCAGGTGTGGTGTCTCATATCTGTAATCCCAGCACTTTGGGAGGTCAAGGCGGGTGGATCACCTGAGGTCAGGAGTTTGAGACCAGCCTGGCCAACATGGCAAAAACCTGTTTCTATTAAAAATACAAAATTAGCTGGGCATGGTGGTGCATGCCTGTAATTCCAGCTACTTGGGAGGCTGAGGCAGGAGAATTGCCTGAACCTGGGAGGCGGAGGTTGCAGTGAGTCGAGGTCACGCCATTACACTCCAGCCTGGGCAACAAGAGCAAAACTTCATCTCAAAAAAAAAAAACAAAATAAAACAAAACAAAACACTTGTCTTATAGGGTTGTTGTAAGGGAAAAAAGATAACGTGTAAAAATTCAGACCCATGGTAATGACAACATGGGCTCCCTTTTCTTGCACATTTGCTGTCAAGCACTGAATTAAGCACTTAATTCCCTTATGGAATCCTCACAGCAACTCCACAAGATGAAAACTAAAACCATGTCTGCTTTACAGATAGGAAACCGAGGCTAAGAGAGATTAGGACCTTACTCACAACTCCAGAGCCTGAGTTCTTAACATCTCTTACAGCAAGTCAAGCAGGAGGAGACAGACTCTGGCAAAGTTCACCACTGCCTCCTCTTCCTGTGGCGATGGGGAGGACCATACTCTATCTTCGTATGAGTACAAGCTAGAGCTGTTGCGGGACTAACAAGATCCTTTCACATGGTAGAGTTACCCTCAGAGGGGCAAGGTGCCCACTCCAGGAGACATGTGCCAGCAGAGCCTGAAGGAGGTGGAGGTGGGAGGTGGGGATGGGGGAATGCTCTGTTCTTGGTGCTGGAGTGTGAGGGCAGCACCGTCCTGGTCTGTTCCAGATGTTTCTTTCTCTCTCCAATTGTGTACATTTGAATTTGAGGCAAGAAGGTGGCTAAGGGCCCATGGGATGGGAAGACCCTATTAAAGGGGCGATGGGCACATGGCGCTCCCAGCACATCTAGTGAGGGCTCAGTGTCTATCTGTCAAATGAACCTGGTGGAGGGTGAGCGTCTGGAGTTGGAAACCAGCCCTCTGAGGTTGAAATGGCTTCAAGACGGTATCAAAACATCTGTGTCTGGATGGTTCTGGGCTAAGAATCCTGCCCCAGCTCTGACTTCTTTCTCTGACCACCAGAGCCCCTGCATTCCTTTCCCCAGGGGATCTGGAGACAGCTAGGGTCTTCTAAGTGGTCTCCTGGGTCTACGCTTGGGAGACCTGTGGGCCAAAATTTCAAGCCACATTTGTAAAAACAGAGTGAGACTGTGGACATGGCCTGAGGCAAGGCTCCCACAGACCTTGAGCCAGTTCCTTTTTGTCTTAAGCTGTTTTGGGTTTCTGGCATTTGGGAATAGAGGGATTCTTGACACAATAGCCGCATGTCAGGTTGTGCTTTTACAAGGAACACCATGAAACTCTCTTCTGCATCCAAGACACTTCCTGGGATTTGTGGACGAGGCTTGCGACCAAGTTCAAAGGAGCCTTTGAAGGAATTGGAAGGTTGGGTGGGCAGGGCAGGGTAGGGACAGTGTACCATGGGCCAACCCGAGGTAAACCCACAAGGAACTTCAAACCCACAAGGGGCGTGGGACTGCTGGAATCCAGGGTCCCCTGGGCCATCTGTGGTGCAAGGCCCGTGGGTGTCAGGGGAGGGGTCAGATGGTGAGCTGTGCAGCCGAGCAGACCTGGATTCCCATATTGTTTCTACTGACTGCCTGTGTAACCCCTTGTGGGCTCCTTCCTCTCTCTCTGCTGCCTGAGTTCCCTCTTCTGTAAAATAGGAGTAACACTACTGTCCATTTCACAGACCATTGTGTCAAGGTGGGGACAAGCATGGAATCTCTCAATGGGGTGGACCTGGTGGAGAGTGACAAGGCTACATGCCATTGATCACTGCTCTTCATGCCAACAGCAATCACAACAGCCAGGTGTTAGGACAGCAACAGCTAATATCACCAAACTCTTGATGGTGCCTGATCTAACAAGCTTAATCTCACTCAATCCTTACAAATGCCCTCTGAATAGATGCCATTTTTCTTCTATTTGTCAGATGAGAAGTCAGACATAAGGTCCATAGCCACCGAGCCACACACTGCCTCCTGAGAAGTTCACACACAGTAAATGCACAAATGACATATCTAAATTCTACTCACCACTCAAGGCCTGGCATGAGCCCTGCCTCCTTGATATGGTTCTTCAACTACAGGGATGTCTCTTTACCCATCCGGACCGCAGACAGATGTTTACTTTTGTAAAATAAGTTGTCTTAAAAATTAGGAGCTTTCCCATACAAATCTAGATTTGTGGTTTTTCTCGAAGAGTGAGAGATCTGGCCACACTGACCCACGTTCCTGCATGCCAACACTTGCCTGAGGCTGGAAAGTCCAGTTTTCTTTAGATGGGGCCTGGGTGCTCCTGCTGGCGACTGGACACTATGCCTGGCTGGTCTTGAAGACATCTAGCTTGAACCTTACTCTCTATTTGGTTATCTCATCACAATGCCTTGAATCGTTAGCAAATTCTTTCTATGCATTGTTTTGGTCTGCCCCATGAGGGCACCAGCTCCCATGGGAGGGAAAAGCCTTCCACATCTTTAAAATCTCTCCTGTCTGGGGCTGTGTGGGCCTCAGGGCCCATGACCTGTAATTATCTGTTAATTGGATTAACCAAAAGCAGGCAGCCCCAGACAGGGGTCTCAGAAGGGATTCAGTGACCTCAGAGGAAGGGATTCAGTGACCTCAGAGGAAGGGATTCAGTGACCTCAGAGGAAAGGATTCAGTGACCTCAGAGGAAGGGATTCAGTGACCTCAAAGAGGTCATTCATTTCTATTGTTCTACCACGGTAGATATAAGACTGATGCTTATCTAGCCCCTGCTGCACACTAGGCATGGTGGAAGGAATCATGGGGATATTATCTCACTGAGTCCCCACCATTTCCCTGAGACTGAGGTCACTGTCCCCATTCTACAGATGCGGAAAATCGGACTCAAGAGAACCGAAGAGACCTGCATAAGGTCAGAACTGGCTTGCTGGTGGCTGAGTCAGGATTCGAACCTAGGTCTGTTGACTCCCACATCTGACTCCCACATCAGCTCTCCACGCCAGACCCCTCTCTGCCAAAGAGAAGACCTTTGCGATGTTTTGTGTCCTTGAAGGCAAACCAAAAGAATTCCCTACAACTCGCTGCTGGCATTTCAAGTATTGGTTTATGGGTTTCTTGGTGAGAATGCATCCAGAGGCCTATCACCCTTAGTGAAATAGATACTTTTCCAATCAAAAAGTCAAACCAGAACTTGGCTTCTTAGAAAACCACTTGTCTGGAATGCTTGCCAGGGACCAGACGGTCCCACAGTTCAGATTTTTAAACTGTCTCAAATGTATGGAGAGACCTTTAGGGTGGAGGGTGGGAAAGGCACATACCTTGCTGTGGAAATATATAGACATTCAAATCGTCAGGACTCCTCGGCCGGCCAAGGTCAAGTCAGCCCTTTTGTGGTGTTCTCAGGAGTCTCGTTGCCTTGCTGAACCCAAAATGAGCTTTTATTTTATGAGACTTTTCTTTCATGAAACAAAAACAGTAATTAAAGAGAAAAACCTTCTATAAACAAGTGTCTATAGTTCTCGTTTGCTTAACTTTTTCCAACTTTATGAAAAATTGGAACTGAAATTGCCTTCTGAAAGAAGGTTCGGGAAGTATTTTCTTTCAGGTTCATTCAAAATAGTCACACCTCCTTCTCCACCCCTTCCCGAATGCTGATGTTTCCAATGGTCTTCACCATATCCTGAAACTAATAAAGTGGTGTGTTTTCATTATCTCTTACCACAATAATAAAGATATGCAAATGACTCTGAATATAGTCTGTGACCTAAACCCTCACCCCAAATCTGGATGGAATCTGAGACCCTAAATGGTTCAATCATTTGGACTGAAGAGATTGGTTAATTTCATCCAAGAACCAGTTATAGGCTGGTTAGGGACTGGTTAATTCATTCCAAACGGTCAACCGAGGATGGTGAGCAGACATAACCTGTGGTTCAGAAAGGTTTCCCTTAACCCTTCCTGAATTTTGATCCGAGATTTATACAAACAGAAATTATGTGTGGGGTGGAGTGCAGCCAGGAAGTCTCTGAGAAAACTCCATCTTACACATTTTCTTTGAGACGGCCAGACATAAATCTTTGAGGATATCCGTCTTCCTACCAGAGTGGCTGGATTTTTATGGTTACTACACCCTGGTTAGATTTTAATGGATAAAATACTTTTTTTGAGTCCAAGGAAAGGGCTAGTATTCCCTGAGTAGCTAATATAGTCTTTCAAGCAGAAAGGAATGACTATTTTTTTTAAAAGTCAGAAACTGTACACTACCAAGGGGTGAAAAGGGGTGTGTGTGTGTGTGTGTGTGTGTGTGTGTGTGTGTGTGTGTATCTGTTTGAATGGATGAATGAAAGAATGGCACTTTGGGGATACATTTTCACTTCTTTTCAGGATAAGCAAGTTAATTTTCTGCCTCTAACATAATAGATGAAGCTGGGAAATAGGTTGGCTTCCTCTAAGCTAAAGTAAGGTGAATATATATTTGTCAATTCAAACTACCCTTCCCTATATCCTTAAAAATCATTAATAATAACAGAATGTCAATTTTTTAACCTGTCATTCATTATTGGTTTACAATACTCAATCTCCCTCCCTGTTTTCTCCTTCACTCTTTCTTTCAAATATTTTTATGAGTACCCACTACATGTCAGGCACTACCCTAGTTCTCTTGAAGTTCCATACAAAGACCACCAGAGAAATGTGCTGACCGTACCAAGCCAGGTTTATTTATTATTATTATTATTATTTTCTGAGGCAGAGTCTCTCTCTTCGGCCCAAACTAGAGTGAAGAGGCATGATCTTGGCCCACCGCAACCTCTGCTCCCTGGGTTCAAGCAATTCTCCTGCCTCAGCCTCCCAAGTAGCTAGGATTACAGGCACCCGCCAACACACCTGGCTAACTTTTTTTTTTTTTTTTTTGTATTTTTAGTAAAGATGGGGTTTCACCAGGTTGGCCAGGCTGGTCTCGAACTCCTGACCTCAGGTGATCTACCTGCCCCGGCCTCCCAAAGTGCTGGGATTACAGATTACAGGCGTGAGCCACTGTCCCAGGCCCAAACCAGATTTATCAAACTTGCTGAGCAAGGAAGAGCACCACCCTGAGAGAGTCTCATAGTATCTTAAATGGGAATATTAGCAAAGGGCACTTATAGGGGCTTAGGGAATAAGGATTTGAAGGTGCTCTGCTGGGCACTGGGGGCACAGAGACAAATGACTCAATTTGACTTCAAAGAGCTCACAGTCTACAGATTGTAGGCAGACTGTCACACTATAGTATAAGTGTTACAGCAGATACCAGGAAACGCAGAGGAGGGCCCCGGCCTGAGGTCTATGGAGGGGGCCTCCAAAGAGGACCTCTGAACGAGTTAAATCTTAATGAAATGCACTAGTAAGAAAGGAGTGGGGAGGGTGTTACAGGGAATAGCTATGAGATGTCAGTGAGCCCTCATGGGAGCATCTGAGGAACTGCAAATAGTTTAGACTGGCTGTAGGAGCGCGCAGTGGTGAGGACAAAGTCGCAGAGGGCAGGAGGGTCTGATCATTCAGGAGCCTGGATGTCCAGTTAGGCAGCTTGGGTTTTATGCAGGAAAGCTGTGGGGATGGCCTTGGAACCATATGAAAGCAAGCACAGAGGGGAGAGCTCTGGGTGCACTGGTTAATTAGGAAGCACCCTCGGGAAGGTGAGGCGGATGGAGTTGGAGAGAAGGAAGGAAGACGGTTTGCCTCATCATTGTGGTTAAAATGTGGAGGGCAGAAAGCATGGGTGTTCCAGTGGGAGCTGATTTGCCAGGCACTGCTGGTGCTGGAGATCCAGCAATGCACAAAGACAGAGGAGGTCTCTGCTCCTGAGAAGCTGACTTATTCACTCCAGACATTGGATCAGAGTATCAGACATCCATTGAACCGATAGAAGCTAACTTTTGAACGTGGTGTGGTGGCTCACACCTGTAATCCCAGCACTTTGGGAAGCTGAAGCAGGCAGAACACTTGAGGTCAGGAGTTCGAGACCAGCCTGCCCAACATGGTAAAACCCCATCTTTACTAAAATATACAAAAATATCCGGGAGTGGTGGCACATGCCTGTTAATCCCAGCTACTCAGGAGGCTGAGGCAGAAGAATCACTTGAACCCGGGTGGTGGAGGTTGCAGTGAGCTGAGATCGTGCCACTACACTTCAGCCTAGGCAACAGAGCAAGATTCTGTCTCACAAAAAAAAAAAAAAGAGAGAGAGAAGTTAACTTTGAGTGCCTACTGTGTGGTAGACACTTTCTTTTTCTTTTCTTTTAAAAACTTTTTAATTGTAAACTAGAATACAGATCAAGAAAAAAATCACACAAAACAAATGGATATCCTCTGAATCATTAAGTGGACACCCTTGTAACCACCACACAGTTCAAGAAATAGAACTTTGCCGGCCACCCAGAAGCCCTTCCATTTGCCCTATCCTGCAATCAAACCTCTCCTTCTTCCCAAAGGGAACCAGTATCCTGACTTTTATAGTAATCTCTTCCACACTTTTCCTTATGGTTTTATCACCCAAATATACAGCCCTAGATGCTATAATTTAGTTTTATTCATTTATTAAAAACACATCTCTTTGAAATACCTTTAATCTATAGGTTACCCCTATATCTTTTTCTTTTTCCTATAATTTATGTGTCCAAAAACCTGGATTGATTGACCGATTTGTTCTTCTACACTTGGGATTTTACTCTTTTTTACATTCTCTTGGTGCAGTTGGACATGTTCCCCTGTCCCATATATTTCCTGCAAATTAGCAGCTGGCAGAGGTTTAATTAGATTCAGTGTGTTAGCAGGACTAGAGGTGGTAGTGTGTACTTGACATCAGAAGGCATAGAATCTAATTTTTGCTTTTATTTTTGTGTGATATTGGCAGCCATTGCCGGCCAATACTAGATCTGTTAATTCATTGGGGGTTGTGAAAATGGAGATAACCTGATGCCACCATTTTGTCTTTGTATATTGGCTAGAACTTTTTTTTAAGAGGTTACTTTCCCTGACTTGCTGTTTGATTTCCTATTTGAAAGTGTATAAAAGGAAAGGCAGGATAATTGTTTGATTCCTTCCTATGATCCACTAAAAAATTAGTTTTAAAAATATAATTAAAAACTCATAGATTTAAACATATTTGATAGGTTTCCAATTCATTGCAACTTTCAACCTTACTGAAGCTCCAATTACTCTATATTTGGCAAGTGGAAGCCACTTCACATTGGCTTCTGGTTCCTTTTGATATAACTTAGTAGCCTTTGATAGCTTTGAAGCCAACTGGTATGCAAAATATTCCATACTCATTTTGTACATTTCCAGTTCCAGGCTTGGAATCAGCCATTTCTCTAAGGACCCCTGTTTCTACTGACAGGATATGGTGTTTAAAGACCACAATCTGGGTGTTAGGTTGTTCATTGTGACAGGGCTGCTCATTGTTTCTAGACCTCTTCCCTGAAACAATATGTGTGTAGGTGTGTGCATGCACACACACATACCTTGTGAGTTTATACTGATATGTCCAATTCAAATTCAGAACTTCAGAGATATCACTTAGCACTCTCTATATTATATTTGTATCTGCTTCTACACTGAGAACCCTGGACACAGCAGTTGGTAAATCTGAATAAACCATAATTATTCATTTGCTTTGTTCCATTTAATATATACAACCATCACAAAATAACAATATTAAAGCTACTACCATGGATTAGGATTGTTGAAACAGTCCATTTTCTTTAATACACTAGCTTCACTCTTCTTCATTAAAAAAAAAAAATACGGTTGTACTATATCTACATAGTCAGATCAAAGAAGCATTTTCTACTATCATCTTTCCCTTTTAATTTTCATTTAGCCTTAGTTCTATTTATAGTTGTCCCTTCTGTCATTTCTGTTGTCTGAAGATCATTCTCTAGTAGATTCTACAAAAGGCTTATGGGAATAATATTTCTTGAGTTGATAACAGTTTGTATCCTTTACATTTGAAGGTTAGTTTTGCTAGATATAAAATCCTTGGCTCATCTTTTCTTTCCTGTCTTCTGGCATAAAGTTGTTGTTGTCAAAAAGTCTGATAACTATCACATTTTCTTTCTCTTGTAAGTCACATGCTTTTTTTTTCCCTATCTGCCTGAAAGGCTTTATTTTTTCTTTAATGTCCAGTGATTTTCCTAGAATATGTCTAGTTTTTGTCAGGTTGGGTCAATAAATTCTCAGGTACATGGTGTCATCATTCATTACATAGTTTCAAATCTTTTCAGCTTAGGAAACTTTTGAATCATAGATTCTAGTATTTGTTCTTTTACTTTAGTTTTCTTCCTCTCGGAATTATTTTATCCCTAGGTTGGATATTCTTTGTCTATATTCAGTGTTTATAACTTCCCCTCAAATTATTTTAAATCTCTTTTAAAATATTTTTATTTTAACATTGTTTCTCTTTTTCATATTGTATTTATCTTAAGGCATTATTTGATGTGTTGTCTTCACTGTGCTTCTGGTTTAGTCTTCATTTATAAAATCACTCTTTTCCTTTATTTCTAATTCTGTCTTGAGTTCTGCCATCTCACTTCTGATCTGAGGTTTTAAACTTTTGATTTATGTGGTTCTATCATTGTCTTAAGGTCTTTTATTTATCTCAAAATATATGCTAAAATTTTTATTTCTTTTTAAAGGATTTTTCTGGTGTGGTCTTATTATCTAATTATCTGATTAAATAACTGGATAATAATTTTTGCACTAATGCTGTACAGGATTTGTTCTTACTACTTTTAATGTTTATCATTTTTATGTTAATTTATTTTTTTCGAACTCCTAGGTAGTTGTTCTTTTATAACTTAATAGGTTCCACTTCTGTTATTTTCATATAAAGTAAAAAATTATAGCAGCTTGCTCTTTGGGACTTCTTGGCTATGTTCTCCTCTTTTACTTTGTACTTTTTCATTCCTTTGTCTGTTTGCCCTGTCCTATTTAATTTTGATTCTGTTCCCAAAAGTTTTTCCTCAATGTTGGATCCTGTCCCAGAAAGGAGTTCTGGTGGGTCCATGTTGAGAGTGTGTAGGAATGAGACTGCACCAATCTGTCCCTTGCTTACTGGTTCTACTCATCCCTTTTGGAAGTCAGCAAAGGCCCTCCTAGGTTCAGCTGCTGTGGTCAAGTTAGTCTGTCACACTTTCTCATGAATGCCTCTTGGCTATTTTGGGGTCCTCTTGTTCTGGGGGCCATTGGATGCCTTGTTGCTTCCATTACTCTCATGGATGCCAGTAACATGGAGCCCTTATGGCTACTGGTGCTTTGGGGTTTGTGGGCATTCATTTTTACCTAGTGTGTTTTAAAGATTGTACAGGGGTTTGGGGTTTTCTACCTGATTGCTCTGTTTTTATTACGGGGTTTGGGGACATTCAAAACTATACTTCCATCAATGCTGCCCCAACTCTTCTAGAAACCATATCTACTTTATGTGTTAAATGCGTTATCATATAACAGTGCAATGAAATAGCGATTATTTTCTCTCTTTTGCAGAGGATGTAAGCAAGTCTTCCAAAGAGGGAAATCATTTATACCTAAGTGGGAGAGCTATGATTTGAAGCTATGGAACCCTAAAATCTTCTATAGTGACCATCATTATTCCTGTTTTAAACCACCCAATCAATATTTAAATGCCTGCTTGGTTCTGGGCACTGTAGTATAAGCAGTGGACTTAAAATAGGAATAATAGTAATTACAGCAAACATATATATGGAGCAGAAATATTCCAGGCTGTGTGCTGAGCACGTTACACACGTTATACCATTCTACCCTCATTACCACCAGGGCTCTAGATAATTACACTTGAACAAACTGGGATTCAAAGAAGTTAATTAATATAAAGCAGATCATGTCACATTACCTTGCTTAATAGTTAACAGTGACTCCTTATCATACTAGAAATAAGATTTAAAATCTTTATCCTGACATAAAAAACCTACTTGATCGGGCCGCTGTCTACTTCTTTGAACCTATCCTAGACCCCTCTCTTCCCCATCCACATGTGCCAACCACTCCGACCTTCTTCAGGCTTTTTGGCTGTTCCAAAATCATTCTCACTCTAGGGCCCTCGTCTCAGCTGTTCCAGCTGCCACATGAGCTGTTCCTGAATGTCACAAGCATGGCATCTTTCTGTGGCTTCGGAGAGACCTTTCCCGACAGCTCAGCATAAAGTAGCCTTTTACTCATCCTCTGTCACCTCATCCGATTTTGATTCTCTGTGTACCATTTAGTATTACGTGATAATTTTGTTGTTTATTAATTTACTTACTGTCTTTCCACCCCTACCAAATTACAAGCATTATAAGAGCAGAGACTGCCTTCTGAAAGCAGAGCCTGAGTCAAGGGTTTAGGTGCAAGTAGATCTGGGAGGTGGTTCCAGAAAGGAGGGGAGAGAGAGCAGGGAGAGTGGAAGCAGGAAAGAGGAAAAGCCAATGCAAGGTGTGCTGCTGAGACGGCGGCTGGAGGCAGGAGAGCCTCAATTCCCCTTGGGTCTCAGAAAAGTGCACAGGATGTCTTCCAGACTTGCCTACATGAAGGATGGGATGCTGGAGGATTATCCGCCAGCTTCTGTCCCCACTGATTGAGGGCAGCCCCCAGGAGTGTTAGCCCTACGCTTCTGTACTGCATGTACAGAAAATCCTAAGAGGCCCCTTTCATGTCAGAAAATTTCTTGGGGCAGGAAGCAGAATGTCCTGCAGGGCACCTGGTAGGTGGGAGGCTGCACTGAGGTGAGCTTGAGCCTGTATGGAAGTGTCTGCTGTGGCTGTGGCTGACATAAGAGGGCAGAAGCAGTGGCGTCACTGCAGGGCCCACACTTACTCTGTTCTGCAAGGCCAGTCCAGGCTGGAAAGAGGAGCCAGTGCACTAAGATGCAGTGGAGGCGGACTGTGGGCCTCTGAAGTCTGTTTTTTTTTTTTTTTTTTTTTTTGAGATGGAGTCTCGCCAGGTCTCTCAGGCTGGAGTGCAATGGCATGATCTCGGCTCACTACAACCTCTACCTCCTGGGTTCAAGTGATTCTCCTACCTCAGCCTCCCGAGTAGCTTGAACTACAGGTGCGCACCACCACGCCTGGCTAATTTTTGTATTTTTAGTAGAGATGGGGTTTCACCATATTGGTCAGGCTGGTCTTGATCTCTTGCCCTCATGATCCATCCACCTTGGCCTACCAAAGTGCTGGGATTACAGGCGTGAGCCACTGTGCTTGGCCTGAAGTCTGCTTTTTAACTGGCAGGGCACATGGTATATGGTCCTTACCCTTCTCAACTTCTCCAATTTGGGCAGAGCAGGGTGAGAGGTGTATAAAAAAATAAAAGGGAGACTGCTGTCCTCAGCTGGAAGGTGCAGGAAGAGGAGATTAACTCAGGCTGAATGGAGAGGTGGGAACGAATTTTGGAATCATATGACCAGCTACCACTTTATGGAGCATCTACCATTTGTTCAATGAACACTTTCTCTAGTTTTTATGACTCTAGATGAAAAGTATCTCATTATGATTTTACAGACACCTGTGGCAGAGGGAGTTAAAGACCCTGGCCACATGGCTGCCAGGGATTTCTGCTTAGGCCTCTCTGGCTTCAGGGTTGAGTTGGCCTCCTTAGTAAACGGAAGAGTCACAAAGAGGGTTGAGCATGGCCCTAACCTCTCCCGCTATCTTGCTTAGAAATATGGCTCAAGTGCCATCAGTACTTAAGCTGGATTGGGCTGGACTGGTTTTCTTGGGTTTTCCTGTCTTGGGTATTCCGTGATCCTTACTGGAATACCTGTGTTTCCACACCTAAGGGGAGGCCAGCAGTGACTTCCTAGCCATGAGAGGGGCCCAGACAACATGTAACATTCGTTAATGTGCAAGAGGCGGGGCCCAGGGCCCACAAGATTGGGCTCCAAATTAGTTAGTGAGGGAAGAATGGAAGGGTTTCGTTCTCCTTACTCTGCTCTCCTGGACCCCAGCAGCTGGTGCAGATTCAGATAAGCATCTGCACTTTGGGAAGCTGATTCCTACTGAATCCAGCCCCTGAACCGTCTGAGGTCCACCCATCCCTAATTTTCATATGAGTTATATTAAAGTGTCTGATGGGAAAGTATGTCTTGGTTTAAAAATAGAATAATACAACAATAAATCAAGAAGAAAAAGCAAACTGAAAAAATGCAGAAAACAGATGAAAAGAAAAGGGAAAAAGTGAACGGTATAAAAATACCCTCCATGCCAGGCACTTCAAATGTGATTTCCTGTGGCCTGCACTTTGAAAAAGCCTCCTGTTACGCCATGTGCCGCCTCTGAAGGCCAACGGGGCAGACCAGAGAGGCGTGTTGAGACTTGGAGGCCAGGGCGACATCTGACCTGCTTCTGCTCCAGACACATACACTGAGGACACGTCAGATGATTTTCCGCTTGGTGGAACTGAGCCCCGTGGGCCTGCTCCACCCACCCCGTGCCCACCCGGCTCTGACACACTTCCTGTTATGGGCGGCGGGGCACACAGTGGGGCCGCTCGTCGAGGCCAGGGCACTGGCTTCCCTGTGGGTTGGTTCAGATGACTTCAAAAGCTGCATCTGGCACGCGGAGAAATGATTTAAAAGTGAACTTGGGTGGCTCCCAATCCGACCTACTCCAAGTAAGTAGAAAGAAAACATACATTATCTCATGTTAAAGAGCAGGCTTCTTTGAAGGCACTGCCAACTATTTATGAAATCCTAACTTATTGCTGAAAAAAGCCCCCCGACAATCCTAGCAACCGCTGGCAAGGCCAAAAGGACATAAACATGATGTCAGGGTGCCAAATTCCAAATTGGCCAGGATTGCATGACGAATTTGTGATTCTAATCAACCAGCATCTCAAATGTATGCCCCAAGAATATACTGTCTGCATCAGGGATGCACTTGTCTGATATTAAATTATGCCAAAGAAAAGCAAAATAAACATCTTTTCCAACAGGCTGATTTGGGAGGGGCGAGAGGTGGTAGTATAGAGTGGAAAAAATAACATTTCAATAACATGAGAGAAAAAAGAACAAATCAGGACTGATGCAGGCTGTGAAATTGTCCAGTTCAGATGTTTGGTGCTGAAGTTTGCTGTGTATCATGGGACGTGGAAGCCTGGTTGGGGTGGAGTGTGGGTGTGGACGGAAAGGGATTCATACCCCTGGGGGCACCTGACACAGATGGGTTTGAACCTGAGAAGTGTCCCAAGATAGATTGGGCTCATATTTATAAACCACTAAAATGTTTCTGGTTTGCCAGGCAAGAAATTGGCAGCAGGCATCCTCTAAACATGTGTATGTGTGTGTGAATGTTCGCGTGTGTGTGTGCGTGTGTGTGTGTGCACACGTGTGTCCTGGCCGTCAGCTTGAGGCCAGCTGCACTTGATTAGTAATCTCCAGCATGCCCACAAACACGCATGTGACTGAGGGGATGGGATGCCCTTAAGAAAATGTGATTTGTTAACATCATACTGTGAATCTCAACTACTTTTGCCACCCTTTTGTGCCTGAGAATGAGATCTTGGGGGAGATGCTACGTGGGGCTGCCTGTTGAATGTGGGCAGAGGGAATAAATGTGCTTAGGACTCTGCCCCTTTCTCACTGCACTGATTCCACTCCAGGAATGAATAAAGGACCCACGTGGCCAGCAATCAGAAACTCTCAATTTCAAGTCCTGGCTTTGCCTTTAAAGAGAGAAAAAGAAGGGGCCAGGCACTGAGTGCTGAACTTAAACATTTTTTTTTAAACCTCTTGAAATTATGCACAAGGGAAACATTACATCTGTTCCTTTCTTTTCTTTTCTTTTTTTTTTGAATCTTTTATAGCTTTTATTTCAGTGATCAAAAGAATGCAGTAAATGGAATCTACACTGATTAACATTAGGCATGCACCTCTACCTGAAACTGCTGTCAGATTCTGATTGGCCTAAATCTTTATAACTCATTTAGGCACATCATTGAATTTTTTTGTACCCTGATATACAGGGCAAGTTAACTTTCCTTGTGGCAGTCTAGTAATAAGAATTATGTTCACTGGCTAGATTCCTTTATAACTAAAGGCCTCTAGACTCTCACATTGCCTACCCTACCTTGAGACTATACTTAATATGGATATTTAAGTAAATCACCATGGAGGAAAGGGAGATCATCAAGAAAACTTAAGTGTACTGTATAAACACACTAACAGATCTTTTTCTCCAGCATTGATAATCAAGCACAAGATAAGGATGCCAAATTATTCTTCCCCCACTACTGCCCTTTCTGATAGACAAGGATCTCCCCTGAAATCAGAAATGATTCCACACAAATGAGAAATTTTTACATATGTGGTCCCACCTTCAAAATTTTAGGAAGCACTTAATGGGGCTTGGAGAAAAGCATAGTCCTATATACAGTAATATGAGTCTAATAGAGTTTTCAATTCATTTGTCAAGTATTTTCCCAAGATTAGCATTAAAAATACAAGCAAACATAGGACTCTCGAGCTCTACAGACAAAAAAAGTTTGTCTTTGTTCATTCTCAGATGACAGGATGTCCCAAGAGTAACAAAAGACGAGAGCCAATCTTCAATCAGCTGTTTCTTCAATCATCCCATCAACAGCTCTTCATGCCTTGAACTACTTTCCTTTTCCAAAGAGGTAATGCTGAGATCAGTCAGAAAGGCTTTCTGAGAAGACTGGCTTGGATTTCTGGGTCTGTGCCAGTTGATTCAAGATGAACTGGCTTGTATCAATGAAGCGCTCAATGCAGTTCACAAAACAGGCCTCAGCCCGACTGTCCAACTTTGGCCCAGGCTTGTCCATACACTTCTCCCAACAAAGTTCAGTCATCTGGTGCACCAACTGCTGGAAGCGCTGCTTTGAGTCTCTGCCTCGAGGAAATGCTGCAACTGCAGGTCCACTGCACCCAAACCCGCCGCGGAGGAAGAGGAGGAGGAATCCACCCCAGGGCCACCACGCTTGCAGAGATGAACTCTGTACCAACTAACCAACCTTCACATGTCTCCACAATGGACTTGTTCCTTTCTTAGTGTTAGGATTATTATGATTAAAAACAAAATTGAGATATATCAGTTGTAAGTGCTATAGGCATTATCATTTAGAGTATTATTTTTATTGAAGGAAATGAAAATTTCCCATTTCAAACTATCCTCTGAATTAGCTCTGCCTTGGTAACTGAAGTTTCTGACATTTATCATTACCTTGGGTTACACATTGAAAGTTCATGTTCAAATGCAAATCCTATTGGAGAAGAAGAAGCATGTTAAGGCATGTCATACGTACCTGTTCATCTAGTATGGCTCAAGGTGGAATTCTTAAAATTTTGGGAGTCATGGAACCCTTTGTGACTCTGATGTGCCCTCACAAAATGCACATTCGTATGTTCACATGAAATTTGCTTATAATTTCATGGTGTTAGTGGATTCATTGAAATAGAAATTCAGAGATCTCATATTAAGATCCTCTTGTTCTAAAAGTTGGAAACAGATTGGATGATACATTTTGAAGAATGCCAGGAAGGGTCAAGGGCAATAGGCATAGCCTTGGAGGGCAGATGAATACGCTCAGGTGTAGAGAGGTGAAATTACCATCTCAAGGTTATAAAGCCAGAAAATGCTGGAGCTAGGACCAGGACCAAGAGCCACTGGACTTATTGCCCAATGGGGTTCTGCAAGGAACCAAGGAAGCCTGTGTTCAAGACTCCATTCTGCCACTTCTGTGTTACCTTGGGCAAGTAATTTAAGTAGTTTGGGCATGCCCTCTAATCTTCAGCTTCTTTATCTATAGCCATGACATAGCCACATACTCAGGCTACTCATCTATTAATGGAGATACTAATATTTACCTTAAGAATTCCATATGACTTTGACTGTTGGTGATATATGTGAAGCATTTCATAAACTATAAAGCTCCATGTAAATTCCCAGCATGATTGCTATTGATGCTGAAGGACAGCGGGTAGGGTCTAAATATTTGTGTCTCCCCTACATCCGTTGGTTGAAATCAAATCTCCAGTGTATTGGTATTAAGAGGTGGGGCATTTGGAGATGACTAGGTCATAAGGGTGGAGGCCCTGTGAATGGGATTAGTGCCCTCCTGAAAGAGACCTGAGGGAGCTCGTTTGCCCTTCTGCCACAAGAGGATGCAGCAGGAAGGTGTTATATATGAAGCAGAGAGCAGGCCCTCACCAGGCATCGAATCTGCCAATGCCTTAATTTTGGATTTCCCAGCCTCCAGACCTATGAGCAATGCATTTCTGTTGTTTATGTTACCCAGCCTTAGATAATTTGTTATGGCAACTTGAATAGACTAAGATAACAGGGAAGGTAAATATATGGCAACCTTTGTTATGGAAACTTAATCATGAAAAATTAGGACACTATAGTCGAAACTATTCTAGTTTGAATTTGGACAAAATATAACAGAAAATTGTGGTACAATTTCTGCCATGGGTATGGGTACTATGATGGCTGATCTGAACAGTGAAGGACTGTGAGTATATTGGTTAGGAATTTTTCTATCATGATGAAAATCCACCTCAAAGTGGCCTAAGCCAAGAAAAGAAAGGTATTGGCTCACATATTTGTTTCCGTTTATTATTTCACTTTGTCTTCAGTTATGGTCTTGTTTCTTGGAATATCTAGTAATTTTTGACTAAACACTAGACATTGTATAAAAACATTGTAGAATCTCTAGATGATATTATCTTCTTCCATAGAAAACCGCTTTCACTGTTTCCTATGTTAGGCAGATAGAGTGGGGGCTGCTCACCTTAATCTAATCACACTAAGGTGAGTTAGGCCTGGGTTGCAGTTCTAGTAAGGTTCCGTCTAACTCTGTTTGCTTCTAGTCCTCCAGGACTGCCAGTTGAGAGATTAATGTGTTCACCTCACCCTCTTTTCCCTAGCAAGGCCTAAAATTGCAATCCTTGTCTCTCCAGCACTGTGAGATTGATGAAAACCCTATCCTGCTTTTAAAGGGCTTTCTGTTTAGCTTCAGAATTCAACAGCTCTGTTGGTTTCTCTGTCCCCAAACAGAGGGAGCTCTGCCCAGGAAAAGTCTGGATTCTTATTCTCTCTTTTGCATGCCAAATTGACAAAGTTTTTTCCTAAGGAGAAAGTAGCTTCAGAATGCCAAATCACCTTTTTACATTTCCTACTCTCTGAGTCTTATCTCCTCTAGTTCTGATTGTTTCAGCAGATTTCTAATAACGTTAAATAGGTTAAAAAGGAAAAAAGAGTTTTTGCCTGGCTTTTCTAGTTTTTCCTCAGAGGGAGTGTAGCAAAAGTTTCTAGATTATATATCTTAGAAGTCTAGGGATAGATATGGAACTACAGGAAGAGCTGAATCCAGGTGACCAATGATATTATTAGGCATTTTTTTCCTCTCTCTTTCAGCTCCATTTCACTCTGTATAGGCTTCTTCTAAAACAATATTGCCCCTGAGGTGCAGAGAAGGCCTCTAGAAACTCTAGACTTATAGTAGAATAACAATCCTGGTAGAAAGAGAAAGCCTCTTTCTCAATAACCTCAATAATTGGCCTCGTTTGGGTCATGTGTCCACCCTGATTCAATCACTGTGACAGGAGAATAAAATATAATATTTTTCTTTTTTTTGAGATGAAGTCTCACTCTATCACCAGGCTGGAGTGCAGTGGCCCAATCTTGGCTCACTGTAACCTCCACCTCCCGATTCAAGCAATTCTCCAGCCTCAGCCTCCCAAGTAGCTGGGACTACAGGTGTGCACCACCACACCCAGCTATTTTTTTTTTTTAAGGAGAGATCAGGTTTCACTATGTTGGCCAGGATGGTCTTGATCTCCTGACCTCGTGATCCAACCCCATCGGCCTCCCAAAGTGTTGGGATTACAGGTGCTCGCCACCATGCCCAGCCAAAACATGATACTTTTTAAGGCCTTGTCACATGCCTATCATGGAGTCTAGGTGTGATCAACTTCAAATGATCCACCTAACTAAACATGAGGGCAGGGTGGTTCTCTGGGAATAAAAAGGAGCTGTTATTTTTCCAGAGGAAAGGGGAATGGATGCTGGTCAGTCTATAGATATCCTCCACAGTGAAACTTGTGCAAAGAAGGCAGGACTGAGTTGTGGAAAACATTCATCTGCCTCTTCACCCCACCTCCTGTCATCATTCTCAGAGATCCTTATTTCCATTTAAAAAACTCATCAAAACACCTCAAAATTCCTGGGCCTTCGTAACTCTCATAACTATTACCTCCACTCCATTTCAACCTCACTCCTTGCACTTGGTCATTACCTGAAAATGCTCATGTCTCATCCTCTGGTCCCCTACACTTCATGCCTGCTCTGTCTCTGACCCCTGAGACTCTTAGGTCCTTGACCTTTCCATTTATTAGCTACATGGTACCCACCTGGCAAGCCCCCAGTCCTGGGATGATGCCACTTTCTACCTTTTCAAGTCCTCAAGTGGCCTGAAGCTGGAAGAACTCATGCAACTGTGAAGACTGGTACCATCATGAAAACACTGCGGGTTCTAAAGTAACTTTGTCCTTTGTCTTGTTTTTATTTAATCTTCCATTCCCTTCACAGATGCATTCAGACCTTCACCATCTCCTTCACAGTAGCCCATGGAGGCCGTTAGGGAAAATCTTTCACAACTTCCTTTTTTCTTTTTTTTTTTTTTTTTGAGACAGAGTCTTGCTCTGTCACCCAGGCTGGAGTGCAGCGGTGCAATCTTGGCTCACTGTGACCTCTGCCTCCTGGGTTCAAGGGATTCCCCTGCCTCAGCCTCCAGAATATCTGGGGCTACAGAAGCATGCCACCATGCCTGGCTAGTTTTTTTTTTTTTTTTTTTTTTTTTGTATTTTTAGTAGAGACAGGTTTTCACCATGTTAGCCAGGATGGTCTCGATCTCCTGACCTCATGATCCACCTGCCTGAGCCTCCCAAAGTGCTGGGATTACACAAGTGAGCCACCATGCCCAGCCCACAACTTTTTATTTTTTAATCCATACACTTTTTGCAACTGCATTAGAGAGGGCCTGCATAGGTTTTGCTTGCTCAGTATATATGTCTCTTTCTTCTGGTAATAGTGTCTCAGTTTTCCTCTGGGAAAACCCTTGCTCCACTTAGTTTGTCTGGTTTGAATGGGAGTGATCACATCCTTTGAATTTGGGTGTTCAATAAAACAAGTTAATCTTCCTGGCCAGGGTGACTGTGTTTTGAATAGATATAGGGCCAAAGAGTATCCAGTGAGAAGCTACCTCAGGAATGATTCAGAGTGAGAAGTTTATATTCTGCTGGGATGACTAAGCTAGGAGGGTAAAGTTTGTGCATTAATCACGAGTATGCTTATACCATGAGGATAGATCCTACATGAGACTGGAGCCATCATCACTCTAAGAGATAAAAAAAAAAAAAAAGAAAGAAAGAGAGGGAGCCAATTATGTGATCTGAATCCCTAGATCTAGCTATTCCTGAAGGTGCTACTTCTGTACTTTTTAGTTAAAGGGGCCAGGAAATTCCCTTTTTCTGCCTACGTCAGTTTAAACAGGGGTTCTCTTACTACTAACCAAAAATGTCACTATCAATATGCACACATACCCTTATCTTCTTTATTCAGTACCAGGAAACAATGCATCCGGGTTCTTTTTCAGATGAATCTCTCCATCAGTGCTGTTCATGTATTTAACACACATTTCTTGAGAGCCGGCCTCAAGTTAGACATTGTTCCTGACACGGGGGAATACCATAGGAAACTAGATGAGATCTTTCCTTCAGGGGGCTTACTGACTAGTGGGCAAGAAGGAAAAAATGAGAAAGATTATAAAATTTGAGCTATGATAAATGCTATGATTGGTGCTAAGATGGAGAATGGCTGGGTGGAGGAGAAGTGGTGGGAACACTTTAGTTATCTTTTTAAAAATTGTTGCTTTAATTTTACTGAGGTTAGAGGATGTACTCTTATGATTGTCTTCCTCTGACATTTGCTGAGATTTTTTAAATGCTTGTTTTATATTCCATGTGCACTTATGTGTATTCTGAAGTTGTTGTGTAGAGTGTTCAAGAAATGTTAATTAGGTCAGTTTTATTGATAGCATTTAAAAAAATCTGCTGTATCCTAATTGCTTTTTGTTCACTTACATCAGTTACCCAGTGGTGTGTTAAAATCTTGGCTTACTGTCTATTTCTGCTTTTATTTATTTATTTATTTTTAAAAATAAGAAACAAGGTCTTTCTCTGTCACCTAGGCTGGAGTGCAGTGGTGTGATTATAGATCATTGCAGCCACAGGCTCTGGACTCAAGTGACCCTCCTGCCTCTGCCTCCTGAGTAGTTGGGACTATAGGCACGAGTCACCGTGTTCAGCTACTGTTTTTTTAAACTTTTTTTGTGTTTTCTTTACAGTCTACTTTTGCTATATGTATATATTCTGAAACTGCATTATTAAGTGTACACAAATTTAGGATTGTTTGGTCTTCTTGTTGAATGGATCCTTTTGTCATCATGAAATGTTCCTTTGTATCTCTAAGTCCTACTTTCTGGTGGAAATTTGCTTTGGTGGTATATTACTACATTAGTATAGCCACATTTTTTTTTTTTAGACAGAGTCTTACTCTGTCACCCGGGCTCGAGTGCAGTGGCGCGATCTCAGCTCACTGCAATCTCCACCTCTCAGGTTCAAGTGATTCTCCTGTCTCAGCCTCCTTGAGTAGCTGGGATTACAGGTAAGCACCACTATGCCCTGCTAATTTTTTGTATTTTTAGTAGAGATGGGGTTTCACCATGTTGGCCAGGCTGGTCTTGAACTCCTGACCTCTTGATTCGCCCACCTCAGCCTCCCAAAGTGCTGGGATTACAGTCGTGAGCAATTGCCCCTGGCCAGCCACACACTTTTAAATGTTAGTGTTTGTATAATGTATATTTAATGGCTGCAAGTAACTGGCCTTACAATGATTACTGAGACCCAAACTATTCCACGTAGATGAACCATGTCTTAAAAGTTTGTTAATTAGCTCTTTCTGCTTAGTTGCACTCCAGATGCCACAGGTTTGTCTTTACTATTTACTCCAAGGATCGAGGCACGTTTCATTGTCCAGCAATAAACATTTATTAGTTTAGTATGAGACGGATATTTCAGAAATTATCAGAGAATCTTAGAATTAAAAAGAGTTTGGAAAATAACAAAAAGATGAACTCCCAAGGATGATATATAGTCAGAGAGATAAAGAGAATCTGTTCCAGAGGAGGAGAGGTCTGGGAAATTCTTGGAGGGTATTTGCTTAGGGATGGGAGCTTGAGGATTCACTATGTCAATAAGTGAGGTAACAAATTGTTAACAGAGATAACAATTTTCATTGAGTAGAAACTTGAATAAAGGAGCAGAAGCAAGGGCACACCTAAAAAGTCCATTTTAATGAAAGGTTGAGACAATCAAGATGAGGTTAGAAAGATAGGTCAGCTCTGTGGTGGAGAGGCAAAAATATGAATTTCAGGAAGCTCCGTAGTGTACAAATTCACCAAGACTCACCAGAGATACTTGAATACAAAAGAGTCGTTATGAAAACTGCTGAAGTTTCATCTTATTGGTGTATGATATTTGGAGTAAGAAGAGCCTTAGGAGGGTGAGAGGAGATGAGGGTCAGTATTCTGGGGGCAGAACTTCAATGGAGAGGGTAGAGGAGAGCCCTAAATAAGAAAGAAAAGCAGCAGATATTAAGCTTTGATTGATTAACTGAGAGATGTGGTGTGTGGGGATGAATAACACATATTTGTGTGTGAATAGGCAGATTTGTAAAATATTTTTGTTGTAGTTAAAAATATATAACATAAAAATTTCCATTTTAATGGGTTTCAAGTGTACACTCCGATGGTATTGATTACACTCACAATGTTGTGCAACCATCACCATGATTTATTTTCAAAATTTTCCATCACCCCAAACAGAAATTATGCAACCATTATGCAACAACTTCCCATTCCCTCATCCCCACCAATCCCTGGTAACCTCTGTTTTACTTTCTGTCTCTATGACTTTTCCCATTGTAGATGCCTCCTATATATAAATGGAATAAGGTGGTATTTGTTTTTTTGTGCCTGGATTATTTCACTTAGCATAATGTTTTCAAGGTTCATCCATGTTGTGGTGTGTATCAGAACTTCATTCTTTTTTTTTATGACTGAACAGTAAGTATTCCAAGGTATGGCTGTACCACATTTTATTTATCTGTTTGTCTGTTGACAGACACATGCATTGTTTCTACCTTTTGTTGGTTGTGAATAATGTTGATGAACATTGACATACAAGTTTCTAAGTCTGTTTTCAATTTTTGAGTATCTACCTAAGAGTGGAATTGCTGAGTCAAATATAAATATATTTATGTTTAGCTTTTTGAGGAACCATCAAACTGTTTCCATAGTGGTTGTACTCTCACATTTCCACTGTCAGTGTAGGAGAGTTCCAATTTCTCCATGTCCTTGTCACACTTGTTATTTTTCATTTTATTGATTATTGCCATCATAATAGATATAAAGTGGTGCCTAACTGTGGCTTTGATTTGTGTTGCTGTAATAACTATTGATATTGAGCATCTTTTCATGTGCTTATTGGCCATTTGTGTATCTTCTTTGGAGAAATGTATGTTGTGTCATTTGCCAATTTTTATTTATTTATTTAGGCTGGCAATCTGCCACTTTTAAAATATAACATTGATTGCTTAGATGGTTTGATGCAGAACAGCTTTCTTCTTATTCTGAATTTGGAAATTTTATACAACTGAATACAAAGAGGAAAAAAAGTACCAAAACCAATGATTCTCTATTCATGTGACACAAACCAGTTTTGCACATAACATGTAGTAGCAGTTTTAAAATTCCCTTTAGAAAGATATGAATTCTACATATTTATTATTGTTTTCTGCTTAATGCATAAGCTGAGATCACTAGGATCAACTTCCTTCTTGAAGAAAGACAGGAAAGAGATGAACAGAGAATCAGAATGTATGATAAATCTTTCTGAAACTGGAATTTAACTGCTAGGTAACTTGCCCAGAGATGTTTGGAAAACAGCTTTTTGGGTTTTTTTGTTTGGTTTTCATAGCCAGGTGTTTCCTGCAGTGATTGAATCTCAGCATTGTGACCATTGATAAAAAAGAAAAAACTTGCACCTCAAAAATATTTTCAGAAGATTTTATATATGTATATATATATATATGTATACACACACACACACACACACACACACGCACACACATATGTATATTTGTAAAAGCCTGAGAGAAGAAGAAAGAGAATCAAACAAAATGTATAGAAATTAATTAGCTGGATGTGCAAACTAAACTATGATTCACCCAGGGTTTAAACAAGCCACAAACTTCACAGTTTAATACTGGGGGGAAGGGGCAAAACAACGAACAAATAAATAATACATTTCTCAACTTCACTAATAAAATGTGGCAAGACAGTATTGACTATGAGGATAAAGATCAAAGCTAAGTAAAACTTTAAGTCAGTTTTTTTTGTTGTTGTTGCTATTTTTGAGTTCTAGGAGTTCTTTATATATTCCAGGTATTATTAAACTCTTATCAGATATGTGATTTGCAAATATTTTGTCCTATTCTGCAGGTTTTCTTTCAGTTTTTTGGTAGTTTCCTTTGATGCATAAATGTTTTTAATTTTGATAAAGTCCAATTTGTCTATTTGTTCTTTTGTTTTTCATGCTTTTGATGTTATATAAGAATCTGTTGCCAAGTTCAAGTTTATGAAGATTTACCCCTGTTTTCTTCAAAGACGTTTTATGGTTTTAGCTCTTACATTTAGATCTCTGATTCATTTGAGTGCATTTTTGTAAGTAATGCGAGGTAGGGATCTAAGGTCATTCTTTCAGGTGTGAAAATGCAGTTGGCTCAGAATCATTTTTTGAAGAGACAGTTCTTCCTTTTTGAATGGACTTGGCACTCTTGTCAAAAAATCAGTTGACATTAGCTGTATGGGTTTATTTCCAAGGTCTCTATTCTATCCCACTGATCTCTATATCAAACCTATACAAGTACCATATTATTTTAATTACTGGAACTTTACAGTAAATTTTGAAACCAGGAGGATAAATCCTACTTTGTCCTTCTCAAGATGATTTTGGCTATTCAGAGCCTCTTGCAATTATGAATATAAGGACTGGAAAAAGAAGAATATGAGGACTGGTTATTCAATTTCTGCCAAAAAAAAAGGGCATTGGGGTTTTGTTAGGGATTGTGTTGACTCTGGAGATTACTTTGGCCTTTGGATAGCATTGACATGATAATATTAAGCCACCCTACCCATGAATACAAGATGCCTTTCCCTTATTAAGTTTTCTTTGATTTCTTCCAGCAATGTTTTATAGTTTTCAGTGTACAAGACTTTCACTGTTTTAGTTAAATGTATTCCTAGATAATTTACTCTTTTAAATACTATTTAAAGTAGAATTGATTTTTAAATTTCCTTATCAGATTGTACATTGCAGATGTACAGAAGCATAACTGACTTTTGTGTATTTATCCTGTACCCTGCACCTTTGCTGAATTCTTTTATTATCTCTAGTAGCATTCTTCATCATCTCCTACTCTTTACGTTTTTGTCATAAATTACATCTTTATACATTGTGTTCCCAATAACATAAATTTATAATTACAAAAAGGTATTTGCCTTTTAAATCCTGTAAAAAATAAAGATTGGAGTTGCAAACTAAAAATACAATAATATAGGCTCTTATATTTATCTATGTATTTATCTTTACTAGGGATCTCTTTTTCTTCATACAGCTTTAAATTACTGTCTAGTGTCCTTTAATTTTAACTTGAAGGACTCCTTTCAGTATTTCTTGTAGGGCAGGTCTAATGGTAATGAACTCCCCCCACTTTTGTTTCTATGGAAATGTCTTAAGTTGTCCCTCATTTTTGCAGGACAGTTTTGCTGATATAGAATTCTTAGTTGACAAGAGTTTTTTTTTTTTTTCTTTTTCTTTTTTTTGCACTTTAAATATGTCATCCCACTGTCTTTTGGCTTCCATGGATTCTGATGAAAAATCAGCTGTTAATTTTATTGAGACTTCCATGTACATGATATCATTTCTCTCTTGCTGCTCTCAAGATTCTCGCTTTGAATTGTTGTAAGCCTTTAGTTAATTTCAAGTGTTATGAAATGTTGGTTTTGACAACTTATGCCAGTGTTCCTGTTGCTTTCACGGTATAGAAGCTTTTGGAGGTCCTTTCTGTCTCATTCAAGAAGTGGGTCTTCTGGTCTATTTACATTTAATGTAATAATTGTTTTAGTTGGGTTCTGAGGCAGGAAAGAGATTGGCCAATTTCAGAACTGAGGTCAGGTCAATGTGAGTGGAACACAGTAAGAGAAGGAGGAGACAAAAAGAGATGAGGTTAGAGGAGGAGGCTGGGGCCAGCCAATTCAGGCTTTGAGGTTAATGGTAATAAATTTGGATTTTATGCAACATGAATTAAGAAGGTTTAGGAAGTTTTAAACAGGAGTGTGACATGTTTGGATTTACATTTGAGGAAGATTGCCATGGCCACTTGAGACGCATGGATTAGAGAAAGTAGTGGGAGCAAGGAGGCCAGCTAAAAGTCTGTTGCAATCACCAGGTGAAAAGTGATACAAGCCTTGATGAAAGGCTTTCCTTTCCTTTCTTCTGCCATTTTGTCCAGCACTATTTCAGCAGCCATCTCTCATCTATCCCCTAAATTTTCAATCCCTTCTCTTTTCAATTTCTCCTCAGTCTATGTACATGATCAAGTCACTCATATTTTATAAAATAATCTTTGTTTCACTTCCTCTTTCTAGTTACCATCCAATATCCTTCTCTTTTCCTACAATATTTTCAAAAGAGAAATCTACAACTGTGGTCTGACTTTCACTTTTTCCATTTTCTGCCCAGTCGTCCATGCTCTTATTTCTGCTCTCCAATCAGTCCCTGGCTAAGTATCCAGTGACTTCCTCACTGCCCTATAGGATCCACCATATATTCCTCTCCTCTCATCTCCTGCCACTCCCTCTATGGATGGCTTGTTCACTGCTGTCTCTATTGTCAGGCTTGATATATGGAATATAGCAGTTGCCAAACTAATTTTTTCTGCGTAAAAGACTTAATGCTCATATTCTAGAGATAAGACCAACTATTCACAGAGGGATTTATCATTTCCTAGGACCATTCCTGGTGAATATCAGTTTATTCCCTTATCATTATCTTCCTTTTATCAACATCAGGAGACAGTACATCTCTGTTCCTATTTAAAATTAGCTCCTCAGCTGGGTACTGTGGCTCATGCCTGTAATCCCAGCATTTTGGGAGGATGGAGTGGGTAGATCACTTGAGGTCAGGAATTTGAGACCAACCTGGCCAACATGGTGAAATATTGTTCCTGCTAAAAATGCTGGGTGTGGTGGTGCACGCCTGCAATCCCAGCTCCTAGGGAGGCTGAGGCAAGAGAATCACTTGAACCAAGGAGGTGGAAGTTGCAGTGAGCTAAGATCATACCACTGCACTTCATCCTGGGCAACAGAGTGAGACTCCATCTCAAAAAATAAATAAATAAAATAAAATTAGGCCTTCCATCTGGGATAGTGATTAATTCATTCTTTTATTCCACAAACACCTCTTGAGGGCTCATCTTGTCTCAATAATCATTTATAATTAGTATCATCATTACAATCTGTCTTATTCATGGTGCACAGTGCCTTGTACATAGTAAGCCCTTAATTAATGTTTGTAGCTTTGTACTGATTTACTGTAGGATGTACTAGTTACATTTATCATGTTCCAGCTCTCTGTAAGATTAAAGCCAGACACATTTTTAAAAATCTTTTCATTTAGGTACATTCTTGCATACAGTAAAGTACATGGGTCTTAAGTGACTCAATGGCCTTTTAATGGTTACACCTTGGGTAACCACTACCCAGGTCAAGATATAGAACTTGTCCCATACCCTAGAAGACTACTTCATGCCTTGACACAGTTTTGAGCATATACACATGCATAAAAGGACTTTAAAATTTCATTATATGTTTCCTTTTATCCCAGAATAAAAAAGGAAGGTGCACAAGTAAGGTCAAGCATAAAGCTAAACTGAGGACATAAAACTCTTTAATGCTACTTGACAATTGGTAGTAAATTGTTTGATTATTCAGAATCAGGATTCTTTTACTCAACTGAAGAGATGTGACCTAGCAAATTCTGCTGTCAAGTGAATTTCTGTCAAAAATAATCTTTTCCCATCAATTCCTACCATAAAATTGGAAACATTCTCTGGGAGCACAAATACTGGCCTCTGGCTGTAGACTCACACTAAAAAACAGCGACTCTCTGATAAAACTTCACCAGTAAGACTCAAAATGTTAATGAAACTCACGAAACTCAGAATTATCTGCAGAATTCTGAATAAATTTCAAAATCAAAGCACTGGGAGTGAAAATGCAGTAAGGAATCTTTGGTAACATCAGGGCCTCATGTCACAACCTTCTTGCAGCAGAGTTATCCCATGAGCTAAGAATTCTGGAGGCTTGGCTTTACAGGTAGTGGGTGGTGGGTGGCAGATTCCTGGTACTAGTAATGTGACTGAAGTCAGTTTGCTTTTCTGAACCACAGTTAATTCCTCTCCAGTTTTAGGATACAAATATAAAAGCCCTTTCTATTTGACAAGGTTTTTTTGAGGGTCAAGTGAGATAATACTTAGTGGGTTTGCTTGTTTATTTATTTAGTTAATTACCATTTGAATAATATCTATTAAGAATCTTCTATGTACCCAGTACTGTGCAAGAGAATAAAGTGATGAATAAGATGGTAGGGTTTTCTGCTTTTGTGGAGTTTACAATCAATTGTAGAATAGAGATGTTATACAACTGTACACAGAGCTCCCTGTGAAATATGATATGGAAAGGTAGGCAGTCAATTTTTAAAAACTTGGTTACAATACAAAATTACAAAAACAATACCTATACAACTTACACAGTTTATTTTTACTGAAAATATTCACATATGCATTCAGCCAACCATATTGTGATGTGGGAAAGAGTCTTTTTGTAGGATCTGAGTTTGCAGAATAAAGTTCTATATACTTTTTCTTGTGTAAACCACTTTCTTTAAAGTGAAACAAAATATGTATGAGTGCATAATCTTTCTAAAATTTTATGGCTCTTGTTGCCAGTTGTTTGGAGTTTTTCCCTCACCTCCATCCAACAGATATGTCTTCTGAGACTTGCTTTGATTGATTCTTCCCAAAGTGGTCAACTTAGAAACAGCAATGTTTCTTTAATGCTCATATTTCATTTGTTTGCATAATATTTAATTACATTATGTAATGACAGTATTGAGTACAACTGCCATAAACAATTTAGACAGCAAATGCAACAGTCTCTGGTCAGTAAACAACTTACATGTTGGGAGTGGAAGTTTACAGGTATGCTAAAGGATACCTCCATGGGACATAATGCATTTGGCTGCAAGGAACAGAATCTTCAACTGAAACAAGTTTTAAGTTTTGCTTTCAAAAAACTCTCAGTGCATAGTAAGAAAACACATTTTAAATTGTCCCTTAGCACATATGCAAATCCACATGCACGGAGTATAAACTGAAGCAAATTTTTGTAAGCAGCACTTACCTTTACTTTTTGTGATGCCATCTAATATTTTTTATTTTAGTCTATTCTTCCCTATTTTAATTCTACTAAAAGTGCTAGTCATAACCCACTAGTAAAATCTCATGTCTCATTAATGGGATACAGCCCACAGTGTGAAAAACACTGGCTTAAACCAACAGGACATTTATTATTTTTTGTGGGACGATATCTAGAGCTGGAGAAGCCCTTGAGATGCCACAGTAGCTCATCAGCACCTCAAGGTCACAGGGATTTTCCACAGACTTCTTTCTGCCGTCTTCAGAGAATTAGGAATGTTTCTGCTCATGGTGCAAAATGGCTTCTACATCTAGCAGTTGTTACAAGTGGACAGACTTGTACCCAACAAAAAAGAGAAAAGAAACTTTTCCCAGAAGCCCCCAGCTGCTCCTCCTCTGGTCCCATTGGCTAGGATTGGTCACATGTCTGTGCTCCAGCTGCAAGGGAGGCCGGGAAAGCACGTGACTGGCATTTTCAGCCTCTTTATAGGGATATGTGCTCTGCCAGAAAAGACGAAGGGAAGGGGAATGTAGTTGGGAACGGGGCCCAGTATGAAGAGCATTGAGGCCTGGCAGGTGTGAGCGCTCAGCTTGCTCTGGGCATCAGTTTTATGTTACCCGAGGGAGAGACTAGAGAGAGTTTTTTAATCCAGGGAAACTTCCTAAGTAGAGGGTGGTTAGGTGAGTGTCTAATTGCAATATGTCAAAAGCTATGAAACAAAAAGATGCACGGCTTTTATTGGTTCATATTGCAGGGAACTTACCTGGGCCAGGGAACTGGGGAGGCCTCTTCAGGGAAGCAGCTCTGTTAAGACAGTATGGAGAGACGGACCATGGTGGTGGGTGGTGGGAACAGTGTTCTAGGCAGAGGGAAGAGAGAGAAGAGCTTATGAGAAGGCTAAGAGGAAGGAAGGAGGGGTCATGGTTGAGGTGGTATATTTATTTCACTAGCTGTCCACCTCCTGTGGCCCCAGCCCTGCATTAGGCATCCACGGCTAAGAGAGGAATGGGACATCTTCTGCCCTTGGGAATATCACTGTCCATTAGGAAGGGTGATGTATGAACAGTCGTAACTAGAAACCAAGTGGAACATATACCTTCAAAATGTTATGATGCCTCCTAGTGGAGGGGACACAGGGGGCTTCTTTGGTGGCACCTAATAGGCAGGATCTGCATAATTAACACAGGTCATGCCTTCCAGTGGGAGGGCTTGCTGTGAGCAAAAGCCTGGAGGCAGGAAGGCAGGGTCAGGGGCAGGGCTGCAGGGCTGGGCGCCTGAAGGGGAACCAGAGGGGTTAGGGCAGGGAAGGTGAGGAGGTGGCTCTGGCCAGCATTGTCCCAGCTCCCTGCATCTAACCCCAGCCATCTGAGGCACCTACCTTGGCTGACCATCCTGGCAGTGAGTGTGACACGGGCCCTGCGAGACAGAAGGAATGACTCAGGCTTTGTTGTTGTTTAGCATAGTTTTTCCCCCAAAGCAGAGTGACTCCCAGGGAGAGGCCCTTGCCTGGCCCTTCTTCTTGGCACCAGCAAAGGCGCCTCTCCAGTCTCGCTGGAGAAAGACCAGTCTCTGAATGGTCAGAGGTCACTGGGTCTTGTGTCTTCTGGGATCTGCTGGGAGGGCTGCTGAGGTGGCACAGGCCCTGCTAAGGAGACCGCTAGAGGAGACCTTAAAGGGCCACTGCTGGCCCTTTAAGCAGTGAGGCTGGAGGCTGGGACATCCGTGTTCCCACATCGTGGGGACGTCCAGGTCTGAAATTCACGGGTGATAGCCCAGGAGGAACACTCAGGGCCTGAGACAGGAGGATGGGAGTGGTGATGGGCAAACCTTTGTGGTGGTCCCTGGGAGGCCTAGGAGGGGCCACCAGGATGTGAGTTGAACAGTTTCACCTTCATGTGAGGTTTCTCAACTGCTGGCATTTGGGGTGGGATAATGCCTCACTGTCGGGGGCTGTGCTGTGCATTCCTGCCCTCTACGCACTAGAGGCCAGCAGCATCCTTCTCCAAGGTGCGACAACCGAAAAACTCTCCACACCTTGCCAGATGTCTCCTGGGTTGGTAAAATTGCCTCGGGCTGGAAATTGAGACCTTAAGGTGAGTAAAGAGACATCTCAGAGCTTTCCTCTACATGACCACTCTGTTAGGACCACAGGAAACACTGCCCACCATTCTGGGACCGTGTAGATGATCATTTAGAGATGGCAAAACTAGAGGCCACTGGGGGCAGCCATTTGGCTGGAGGAGGTCTGGGCACTAGAAGGGAGCCAAAGGGACTAAGGCAGGGAAGGTTAGGAAGTGGCTCAGGCCAGAGCGTCATGTCCAGGGCCTTTGGGGTTGGTCTGGACAGGGGTGATGGCAGAGGAAAGGGAGGGGAGTGAGAGACGTTTGGTATTGGGTTTGCGGAAGAGGGAGGAGCTGAGAGTGCTTCTGGTATCTGGCTCAGGCCACTGTGCAGACTGCTGTTTCAGAAGCGAAGACAGGGCACCAGGACAAGGAGTAGCTGGGGTCAAGTGGCTGCAGGGACGAAGGCCAATACCCTGAACTCAGGCCTCCTTCTCTGGTTATCCCCACCCTCTCCAGCCCTGTCTGATGTTTGTCCCTCCACATCTCCAAGAACCAGCCCCATGGCTGCTGCCACCTAAGGCAGGGAGAACGAGCAGAGGCCGAACGGGTCACTGCCCTGGCTGGAGCAGCCTCACATCTTTCCAGCAGAAAGCTGGGGCTCTGGCTATGTTGCTGCTACCGTCTGACACTAGTTCAATTTGGCTTTATGTGGACCAGAGCCTGGTGGAGGATTTCTAGCCAGGTTGTTAATGGCTGGGGGAGGAACGGCGAGCTAGAGAAGATGTCACTACGCCTTCCCTGAGCATCACATGAGAGAAGGCCTTGGCCTGAGAGGACTGGCCCCGAGGCAGCTGGCCCTTTAAGAACTGTTCTCAGCAGGACTTTGGTGTCTTCTGGGAAAGGTTAGGTTTTCTGAGCAAGGGTGACCTTCCATGAAGCCTGGGCTCCTTCGGTGAACTTGCTCTTCTGGGGAGTTGGGCCTTGGACAAAGGGATCCTGCATGGTGGCCACAAGCCAGGACTCCGGCTGGAGGAGCGTGATGGCTTTATACTTGGGCTTGTCTTCCCCTTCCTCCTCTCCCCACTGCTGTCCTACCACTCTTACCTCCTCCTTCTCAGCAGCGATTGACCCTTGCTGGAGCATGTGGTCTCCCGCCAGGCCTTCTGAGGTCTGTCAAGAACGGAGACTGCCCTTGTAGACAGAATACATTGAAATGCAAAGGCAAGCAGTCCAAACAGCAATTCGGGAGGCAGAAGTCAGCACTAAATATATACTCTAAGGCACAGCGACCACCTCATTGCTCTGAGCCAAGACAAGCATATGCTTTCTGTGCCTTCGCACAATTCGTTCCCTTCACCTTAAATGCCCCCTGTGGTAGACACTTGACATTGTCTTCGGGCATCCAGCAACCAAATGTCCTTTCTATGAGACTTGGTGAGTGCAGAGTCTGTTCTCTGGAATAAGAACTCAGAATACCAATACTACTTTCTCATCCTGCAGCTAGGGTGTGGCATGTCACCCAGACTCTGCTAATCAGATGTACTTGGCATGGGCTTGACATCAGGATCTGTTGAAATGGAATAGTAGGGACCTGGGGAACCCCTCTGGTGGTGGAAGCTGTGGTGTCCTGTGCTGGGGTGGGGTGGCAGTGATATCCTCATTGGATCAGTTCTGTGACATGCTTTAGGGCAGGGCTCTCGGCTGTGTTGCCTAGAATGTGGTTATCCATCCCTCCCAGCAGTTTTGAGAGCTCCTGCCGTCCTTTTAACGAATTATTTTCCTGTTTAAAAGAGCCAAAGTCAGCACCTGTACTTGAACTATGAACTCTGACTAATATGCCCTTCTCTATAGAAAATATTTATGTTCCCTGCAGATTCATGGGTTGAAATCTTAATGCTCAGTGTGATGGTATTTGGAGGTGGGGTCTCTGGGAAATGATTAGGGCATGAGGTCATGGCCGTCATGAATGGGGTTAGTGCCCTATAAAAAACGGCCCCAGAGAGCTTCCTTGTCCCTTCTACCATGTGGAGACACAGTGAGAGGATGTCTATTTATGAACCAGGAAGGGGGTCCTCATCAGACAGTGAATCTACCAGCACCTTGACATTGGAATTTCCAGCCTCTAGAACTATGAGAATTGATTTCTGATGTTTATAAGCCACCGAGTCTATGATATTCTGTTATAGCAGTCCCAATTAACTAAGGCACTCTTCCCCTTCCTTCCACTGTGTGGCAAACTCCAATTCATCTTTACATAATCTACTCAAATAGCACCTCTTTCAGGAAGCCCTCTTGGATTCCTCAGGCAGTAAGTAGCTAAAGCATCTGGGGCTCCCAGGTGCACACAAAGTATTACGAGGGCCATAGCAAGTCAGGAGATAGTTCAGATGCACTCACTGAGCTATCTTTATGGGGCAGTAGAGAGGGGAGGAGGCACAGGAAGGGGAGGTAGTAAAACAAAGTGGTGAAGAGCTTGAGCTCTAGAGTTCAAATCCTAGGTCAGACACATGCTGGCTGTGTGGTTTTAGGCAATTTATTTAAAATCTCTGTGCCTCAGTTTCCTCCTCTGCAAAATGGGGGCTAGTATGGGGCCTATTTCATTGGATTGTGTGTGAGGATTAAAAAAACACATGAGAAGTGCTTTAGAAGAGTTCCTGGCACTTGGCAACTACTCAATAAATATGAGTTGTGGTTTTGGCAGGTAGCAGGGTGTAGCATCTAGTCAGGAGATGTTAGTTCCACCCTAGCCTGGCCATCAACTCCCTGGGGTCTTGGCAAGGCTGTTTGAAATAAAGGGAATCCCATTTCAAAACAGCTTAATCAAAGGATATGGAAGTCTTTCATGGGACCCCAAAGTGGAAAAACAAAGATGAAAAGTCACAAGGGCCCAGAACCAGGAAATGGAAGGTTGACGTCACCAAGCAACTATGTACTCCGTCTCGCTCTTCTTTTCTGAAGCCAATCAGTCGATCTTCTCTGTTTCTTCTTACATTCCCACACATGGGCTTTCCATGTCTTTCTGTGCACATAGCTACCAAAGTTACTTGCAGAAACCATCTAATGGTCTCTGAATCCCAATCCTCAATTCCCAACAGAGTCTCAGATGAATTCAGCTTGAATGAGGAGTCCATCCCTGGTCCAATCAGTGGTGGCCAGGAGGTGGGGCCAATGTGGTACAAACCTGAGCTAGGCAGACTGGCCCTCTCTCTGTCTCAGCTCAGACATATATAGAAAGTTTTCATGAACATATTAGTTAGAATGTTTTCAGCTGCAAATAACAGAATACTCAACTAAAAGTAGTTTAATTATCAAATGCCTTTATTCTCTTAAATAACAAGAAGTCTGGAGCAGGTGTGCTGGGATTGGCTTATGGCTCAACCTTGTCATCAAGAAGTCAGCGTCTTTTCATCCTTCAGCTCTGCCGTCCATAGTCTGTTGCTTTTTATCTTTAGACTTGTCACGTCATGGCTACAAAATAGTTGTGGTAGCTCCAGGCATCACACCTTCACTGGACAGTACCCAAACCAGAAAGTACAAGGCCTTTCCTCCTGCATCAATTTCTTTAATTGAGGAGTCTGTAAGGTTAGAAATTTCTTCTTATATTTCCATTGGTCAGTACTACATATGCAGGAGAACATGAGAAAGTATCTGCCATTTCCAACTTCTACTATTGGAGAGAAAATTCACCAGGAAGGAAGAAAGTGTAGGGGAATAGCTGTTGAATAGGCAACTAACCATGTCTGCCATAGTAAGAGTCATTCTAGTCTGGTCAACTGCCAAAGTAGGGTCATTCTAAAAAATACCATTCATTGCTTAAAATAAAAGCATGAAAAGTAATGCTCGGTGTTGTTTTTGCTGATAGAAATTTAGAAATAATTCATGTACAAATATATCACGTCCAAAGGGCTGTGTTCAAGTCTATTTCTTTCTAAGCCTCTACAGTACGCATGTCTATATAGAGTTGAGTTTCACAGATGGACCGGTGATGTGCTGGCATTGATTCTGGCTCTATGTGATGCTTTTCTGGTCTTCAGAAATGTATCCAAAGATGTTTTTACTTTGACTTTCTTCTTTCCATGGTAAGAAGAAACTTCTTTAAACAGCTCATGGGCCAGCACTAATGACTAACGTGATGGCCAAGACTAAAATGGATGCGCATGACTGCTGCACACCATCTGTGGGGAGCGGGCGGAGCTGGCCTACTTTTCCTGTAGTGCATGGCTTTGCTCTTATCTGTGAATGTTTGTAAGTACAGGAGTTTCAGTGCAGATGTGACATTGTTTTTGAAATATTGGTGGTTCTTAGAATTTGTGTTCTTTTTTTTTTCAAGAAGCTTTTCTTTGGTCTGATGCTCACTGAGGGTAGAAAGAAAAAGAGGTGAGGGTTCCACAGTGCAATGACGTCCTCCCCCAGGGCACGAGTGCAAAGTCACAAAGTCATGGGTGACTTGTTTGGAGGTCCTGAGCTCCTCATTCTATACTGTGGAAGTCATCAATGTGCCTCATGGCAGAAGGCCCTGGTAAAAGAGAGCCCAGGCTTTGAAGCAAATTGTCTTGGGTTTCATGGCCATCTCTCCCACTTCTTTGGCTAAAAAAGGAGCAATGGGCAATCTCATTCTCAGTTTCCTCAACTTGAGCAAAGTCAAATCCTGTTTTTTAGGGTCTTGGTGTGGGATCGTGGGAATTGGCTGGGTGACTTCTTAAGGTCTTTTCCAATCTTGAGCTTCTGATTCTGAAGACTGGAGTCTACCTCCTAAATCATGATTATCTTCTCTTCTTCCTCCTCTCTCTTCTTTTTCCATCAACATCATCATCATCACCACCCCTGAGTGAAACGTTGTCCTAGGCACTGCCCTGAGTCCTCTACCTATTTAAATTAATTGAATCCCTGTGGAAAACATACAAGGCAGGTACTGTTGCTGACACCTCATAGATTAGGAGGCTAAAGCCAGAGAGGTGAGAGGATTTGCCCAAGGTCAACCCAGCTGGCAGGTGGCAGAGTAGAGATCAGAACTTCCAGGCTAGGATTTGTTTTATTTAGAAGCCACTCTGTCCCCTTGATTGTTTCCAGTGCTTCTCAAGGAGCCCATGTTCCTCAAATAAACATACTCTAGGATAAAGCTGTAGCCCCAAAGACCAGGCCTAGGAAAAGCTTTCATGCAGACTCAGTGGCTACCAGCCTCCTTTTATAATCAGATAACCCTCCTGGAGAAGGAGCTTAGTGGTCTTCTCCCTGAGTGGCCTATGCCTCAAGTGGATTCTACTTCCATAGGGGGACATCTGGGAGTTTTGCCTGCTCAGTATCCATCCTCTCTTCTTTTGGTGACAGCACCCCAATTTTTCCTTCAGGGAAATCACCTCAACTCCACTCTTAATGTGTTTGGGGAGACTGACTCCTCTCTTCTCTCCCCACTTCCCACCCATGTTAGGGATGGTCACATGATCTAGTTTTGACCAATCAGAGTGTTCTCATCAGACCAAAGTTCAAGTTGTCTAACGATCTGCAGTCCTGGGACTTCTGTCAAACTGTTGGGAAAGACAGCTTCTTTCCCGCTGGAGGGCTTCTGGGTCCACTCAATGTGAAAGACTTTCTGAGAAGCTGAGGCAGAAGGATGACAGAAGACACATGTGAGCACCTGGATCCATCAGTTCCTGAAGCAAGCCTGTCTGCTGTAATGGGAATAGTCATGATTGATACACCTGAAAGATACTGATTGCAGCACAAATTGTGCTAGAAAAATACTATTTGATATTTTCATGTTTGGAGGAGATTGGCATCCCCACCCTCCCACCACAAGCTCAAACACTTTTTTGGTATATAACTTTGGCTTGGAGACTGCTTCAGTTTGGCTTTTTTTGATGCGAGTAACTGTTAGTTATCTCCTGGAAAGGGAGACTCATTGAAGGAACTCCCTTGATGGGAACTGGAATTGGAGTTCAGGCAGGAACTGAGACAGCCCTGGAGCCAGAGGCTCTTGTGTCTCTGCGGCAGTTTTGTTTCTCTCTGCTCTTGTTTGCTCTGTTCCAGTTTCATCCACCAGGACCTCTGCTGTCTCATGAATTCTGCTCCCTTGAATACAAGATGGTCCACCACTGCCCTGACTCCAGCATGTAATATCCTTTCTGTTTCAGTTCTCACTGGAAACTCCCGAAGGAGGAGTAGAATTAGCCTAGCTCATCCCTTCCTGACACACTTTGGGTTGCTGGTTGGTCTGTGGATTCCTAGGTCTTCTGTTCATCTCAGGTCCCAATAGCTGTGCCTGGGGTCCTGGGTAGGTCTGATGCCATACAGTATCCAATCAGCTGTGCTGTCACATGGCCCACTTAAGGCTCCCCCTTCAGGAGGAGCTGTGGGGTGGCAGCTGTGGTTGACATCTCTGTGTGAAAGACAGGCTCTATTTGAACCATACCTAATTGTCAGTGAGTCATAGTAAGGAACATTTCATGGAGGGGCTCAAACTACTCTCCTGGAGCTATGGCTTAAGTGGGAAGATGGACAATGGACAAGAAGACACTTCCATTTACTCTAACCATAGTCAGTGATGAAAGATGGGCAGCTGTCCTAGACAGCTGTGGGAGGGCTCATTGCAGAGTGTGCATTCAGGGAAGGCTCCTTCGAGGAGATGTCATTTGAGCTAAAGCTTGACCAAAGGATCCAGATGGATCATGCTGGTAGGCAGAGAAACAGCATGTCTAAAAGCTCCAAGTTGGAAATGAAACAGTGTATTTGAGGAACTAAAAATGATCTTGTGACTGGAACATTCAGGGTAAGAGAAAGAGAGTTTTAAGATGTGGTCAGTGATGGCTGGGTGGAGTGGCTCACACCTGTAATCGCAGCACTTTGGGAGGCCAAGGCAGGTGGATCACCTGAGGTCAAGAGTTCAAGATCAGCCTGGCCAACATGGCAAAACCCCACCTTTACTAAAAATACAAAACATTAGCCGGGTGTGGTGGTGGGTGCCTGTAATCCTAGCTACTTGGGAGGCTGAGGCACAAGAATCACTTGAATCCGGGAGGCGGAGATTGCAGTGAGCAGAGATTATGCCATTGTACTCCAACCTGGGCAACAGAGGGAGACTCCATCTCAAAAAATAAATAAATAAAAAATAAGATGTGGTCAGAGATGTTAGTAGGACCTGTATCACAGATGGGTCCTGGTATGATGTTGATGTTTTATTCTGATTGCAATGGGAAGGAATCAGTGAGGACGATCCAATTTGTACTTTCAAGGTCTGTGGCCTTGGGAAAGTCATGTCTCCGAGCTTTTATTTTTCTCCTCTGAAACATGTAGATTAGAATTGAGCTAATTTTTGAAAGACCCTATAAAGATTAAATAAGAAAATGGCTAAATGAGATAAATCTGTTTGAAAACAGTTGGGCCTTGGCAGACCTCAGTAAAGATTCCCTTTCTTCTTTTTTTTTAGAAAAGAAATAGGAAATCACCATCCATCGGCAAACTCCCTTCTCCCTTGACCAACTTAGGTACATTTTGGACTCATGATTTCACTTTTCTATTCTCTCAGCTTATACCCAGATTTGGCCATTGTCTGCTCCTTCTTCATTCTTTTTTTTTTTTTTTTTTTTTAAAGACAGAGTCTTGCTCTGTCTCCCAGGCTGCAATGCAGTGGCGCAATCTCAGTTCACTGCAGCCCCCACTTCCAGGGTTCAAGTGATTCTCCTGCCTCAGACTCCTGGGTAGCTGGGATTACAGGTACCTGCCAGCATGCCCGACTAATTTTTGTATTTTTAGTAGAGATGGGGTTTCATTATGTTGGCCACGATGGTCTTGAACTCCTGACCTCAAGGGATCCACCCACCTCAGCCTCCCAAAGTGCTGGGATTACAGGCATGAGCCACCATGGCTGGCCCCTCCTCATTCTTTTGTTGAGGAATTTGCACATAGACTGTTTGGGAGTACTGCATTTCATACATCTTTTGCGTTGTTCATCATTCTGAATCCCGTTTCCATTACTTCAGTCCTTCTCAGGGCAGAGTTCCTTCCCCTATTTCGCATTTATGTCAGTTGTCTTAAATAGACCTTCTCTTGATTTCATCTGAACTGTTATGCTTTATGGAGATTTTTACCTGAATGGGGGAGGTTGTGATTTTATCGTTAACCCCGTGGGGAAGACAGATCACACCTGTGAGGGTATGTTGGAGAGAACCTTGGAGCCAGATAGAACAGGGTCCAAACTCTCAAGTTCCTCTTCTCTGGCTGTCAGGCCCTGGGCAAGTGACCTCCACCAGTCTGATCCCCAGTTTCCTCATCTACAAACATGAGGCTAGAAATACTGCTGACCTTGTTGGGTTATTGGGCCTGGCATGGAGCAGGTCTTCAATGACATTAGTTCATTTCTCTGTCTGTTGCTCCCTCCACCCACTGCCTGATGCCTTGTTCTTTGACCTTTGCGTTGATGATCTGTGGTCTGGTTCTTGGTAAGCACCTTTTCAGAATCCATGGGTCTCTACAAGCATCTAGTCATGTTCCATGCATTGTGGTCTTTGGGGTTAGGCTGACTTGGGTTCTAACTCCAATTCTCCTGCTTAGCAGTTGTGTCGCTTGAATTCTTGGAGACGCACTTTCCTCCTGGGCCAGTGGGAGATATTACCAGTACTGCTATGGCTGGAATGTTTGTCCCCTCTAAAACTCATATTGAAATGTAATCCCCAATATGGCAGTATTGAGAGGTGGGGCCTTTAAGAGGTGACTGGGTCATGAGTGCTGTGCCCTCATAAATGGATTAATGGGTTAATGAGTGAGCATGGGAGTGGGACTGTGGCTTCATACGAGGAGTGGTCTAAGCTACCAAGCTCAGCCCCCTCGCCATGTGATGCCCTGGCTGCCTTGGGACCCTGCAGAGAGTCCCCACCAGCAAGAAGGCCCTCACCAGATGTGGCCCCTCAACCTGGGACTTCTCAGCCTCCACAACTGTAAGAAATAAATTTCTTTTCTTTATAGATTGCCCAGTTTCAGATATTCTATTATAAGCAACAGAAAATGGACTAAGACAAGTACCACAAACATTAGCTGAAATAATATTCTGGAAACACTTAGTGTAGAGCCTGGCATATTATAAGTGGTCAATAAAAGGTATTGCTATTACACATTATAGGAACACTAGACTCTAAACCCCTAGAGGCAAGGACTGTGTTTCTTTGTCTTTGTCCACCCTTATCCTTGCAAAGGGCCTGAAATACCGTGGACCCTCAGCTGGTTTCAGTTCCTTCCCTCTCCTATAACAAAAATAGACCTACTTTGCTGCCAACTGGGCTGGAACATTGGCATCTCCATAATATCCTAGCTGCTTACAGAAATGCCACTTTCTAAGATCCTAGAGATAGGGTGGGATTGTGAAGTGAAATCCCTCAGGACTTGATTGATTACCCAACCACAAGCTGCTGTTGGGAGGATGGGGAAGGTGGACGGAAGCCAGGACCCCAACGGGTGATTCTCTAAAGAGAGGGGCCTCCCTCCAGAGCTGCTTGTCTTATTTATGTCTTCTCGTCTCATTATTTTCCTAAGAACCTTTTTAGAAATTCACTGGGAATTGAAAATCACATCTCGCCAAATTCAGAGGCCTTGTAACCACGGGGCCTTGTCCTAGTGACCAAACCGAGACCAAACCATAACCTTCTGGGGCTGTTTACCGCTGGCAAAAGACCACTTTGAGTTTCATAGCAAAAAGAGTTAGAAAATTGTATGAAAAGCCTCAGAAGACTCACGGACATCAAACAGCTCTAACAAAACCAGTGTTGTAATTAGTTAAGTATAAATGAATCAGAACCATATGGCTTAAACGCTAAAGGAAAAAGAGTTGGAGGAAAAAATGTCCTTTGGGATTTAATCAAACAAAAATTGCTGGAAAGATTGTTGATGTTCACCAAGCTCAGACCCCTACTGGGTGCTTTCCAATCCCAATTTAGCATTTCTCCCCTTCCCAGGTACTCCCCGTGAAGCAAGGGTGACTTCTGGAGCCTGCTGTCTTGACGCTGGGCGTTGTGGGGGTGGAGTAGGTGTGGAGTGGGCACTAAGGCTCAGGGGATCTGGGGAGCACTGAGAATGGGTGCCCAAGCCAGCCCTTGGTAGACTGGGAATGACTTCCTTGTGGAGATAAAACTGAGCCAGGGTTACAGGTTGATGAGGAATTGAGGGGCTAAGGGTGGAATGGGCATTTTGGAGGAGGCAGTGGCGTGTACATATGCACAGAGGATAGACTAAACATGAGATGATCATGGAACTGCAAGAAGTTTGGAGTGGCTGGTTCTCCACTCATGCCTTCCTTTGCGGGTCACCCAATTAAAGACACTTGGCCCCTCCCTTACACTCCCAGTCACATCTCCGTGTGGCATTTTCCTCGCCACCCTTTTCATTCTCATTTCTTTCTTTGCCTCGTTGTTATTTACATTCCCTAGCATGTAAGCTTCTTAAGAGAAAGGCTCTTGTTTGTCTTGTCCCCCACTGTGCACTCTGTTTCTAGCAACTAACATAGCGTCTGACTTGGTGTGGCTACCCAATAAGCATCTGAGGAATGAATGAATGGAAAATGAATGAGTGAATGGCTGGAGAGTAGAAGAAATGAGGGATGGGGAAATAAGAAAGACTGGAGAAGTGGGTGGGTGCCAGGCCTGGAAGACTTTGTACATGGTGCTAAGAGGCCCCTGAAGGTAATAGAAAGTCAATCAAGGATTTCTTTCTTTCTTTCTTTTTTTAGAGATGGGGTCTTGCTATGTTGCCCAGGCTGGAGTGCAGTGGCTATTTGCAGGCGCAATCCCACTACTGATCAGCATGGGAGTTTTGACCTGCTCCGTTTCCGACCTGGGTCGGTTCACCCCTCCTTAGGCAACCTGGTGGTTCCCCGCTCCTGGGAGGTCACCATATTGATGCCGAACTTATCGTGGACACCCGATTGGCATAGTGCACTACAGCCCAGAACTCCTGGGCTCAAGCGATCCTCCCACCTCAGCTTCCCGAGTAGCTGGGACTACAGGCATGCACCACTGCGCCTGGCCAATCAAGGGTTTCTAGGGAGATGTGATCAGGATGCGATAAGGTCAGCACTGTGTTAGGTTACTAGGAGCAGTGAATGTGGGAAACCTGGAACCCCGGAGAAAATGGGTGACAATCAAATCCTATGTTTGTTTGGCGTTTCCCCATCATACCTCAAAAGGTGTGAAGGATGGTGAGCTGTGTAGACTAGGTGATTGATTAATGCTGCGGAGTTAATAAGGAGTAGATGACTCTCAATTGCTACATGCAAGCCGTTATTTTCTCACTTAGAAAAAGGATCTTGTGGTTCACTGTGGAAAATCATCTTCCAGAAAAAAGAAAGAGACATGTGTATGTCTGCTCTGTCTCAAATGTTTTCTCTGAACCAGAATCTCTTTCCGTAGGGTGCTGTCCTGGCAACTCTCGGGTTACGTGAAGCTGGGCGGAGGTTTCTCTGACATTTCAGCAGAGTCACAAGTGGGTGGGATGGGAAGCTCTGAGCTGCAAAACAGGTAAACTGCTCAATGTCCCTGGAAAACCTCCGAGGACAGAAAGTGTGATTTGGGGGAGTATTTTAGGTTCAGAGACATCTTTATGTTAGGCAAGAAATTCATGCCCCAGGCTCTCAGAGCTGTTCATAACAGTGTGTTATTGCTGGAAGCCCCAGAGGAGCTTGGACTGAGCTCCCTTCACAGGGGACTGAGCCTCTCTGAGAAAGCTCTTTACTTCCCCAGACACATCAGTCTCACCCATGTTGATTGCCTGTGCTCCTCTGCGTTGCCACCCTCCCCAACCCTCAGCTGCAAGACAAGCCGGTGCTCTTCTCTGTGTAGAAGACACTGTAATCACCGTGATCTTCCTCTTCCCAAGTGGTTGCCACGTGACTGCTCTCATTTCAGGCGTGTTCTAGGTGTATCGTCTGGCCAGGCCTTCATAGCTTGGAAGCTCAGAGAGCTGAAATCACTCGCTCAAGGTCACACAGTACCAGTGGAGGCTCGAGCACTGTTCCTCTTAGAGTCGTTCACCTCAGGTGATTTTAACCCTTACAGATGGAGCTTGCCAGAAACCCAAGCCTACTCTTTTCCTCCACACCATGTAATTTTGCCCTGGTCTTATCAAGACGCATCTGCCTTCTCTCGTGGATTTGAATAGTAACATTTGCAGTGAGCGTTTGTGGGCTTGGGACTATTCAGTGACCAGCAGCACTTCCATTCTCTCTGGACACCCACCCTCCATTGCGTGCAGTCATGGGAGAGTGGGTGATGCACATGCCCCCTGTACAGAAGCACAAACACCCAGTTCTTTCCCTGTCTGCTCCAGCTGCAACCAAAGGGTGTGTACATAATCCAGGCTAGGGTAGCCACGTGTTCTCTTCAGGACTTGGACCCCTGAGTGAGAGATCTGGGGCTGGGAGGAATGGCTAGAGGCTCTCCAGGCCAGCGGCAGTGGCGGCGTGCTGGCCACCCATTCTCGTGACCTTGCTAAGGCCTCTGTTGCTTAACTCTCTGGCAAGTCCTTGGTTTCTGGCCATTTTCCAGACTTCGTCACTCTTCTCTGCCAATTCCATGAGCCCCTGATAGCCTTCCAATAAATTCCACTTGATTACCACATGGCTTGCAATCAAGAACCCAGCCTAACACACAACCATTTATTAAATACTAAGTAAGAGCCAGGCACTTGACATGTGACATCTTGTCAGATCCTCAAACACTCTGGTGAGAAAAGCGTTTATTATACCTGTTTTCCAAATGAGGACACTGAGGCTCAGGGAGCTGGGTGATGTGGCCAAAGATGCCCAGCTACAGAGTGGCAATGCCGGGTTTTTCTGATTCTGAATTCCATGCTGTCTTACTCGCCTTTTTCATCTGCTGCAGCTTGCGGTGCCTCGGAGAGGCCGCACTGGCTAGCTGGGGACTTCCAACAGGCAACCTACATTGCTGGGCTGAGACTTGTGGCAAAAAATGCTTTCAAAATCTAATTTGCTCACATACATGAACACCTGCCAGGAAGGAATTTGAGGAGTTTGGTCTAAACATGGAAAAGCTGAGTTCATTTGCCCCAGAGGGGGCACCTGCGGGGGAAAAAGAAAAACGGTTTTAACCCTTTCCTTGAGTCAGAAAATGAGGCCATGAGATTCTCCTTTCATCCTTTAAGTATTGGAAAGGTCTGTGCTGTGAATTCCACAGATGAGATTCATTGTGAGGGCAGAAGAAATCCATGGAAATGGTGAATTCCTTCATATTTGTGCCTTTCTATTGTCAGTTTGGGGGATGTTTGAAAGATGTTTGAGATGTGTCTGAAGAACCAATTTATTTTTATGCAGCTTTCTGGGGAAATTTTGGAAGTCTTCAAATCCAAGAATTTTGAGATTTTAGAACCTCCGAGAAGCTGGATCTGTTGAACAATCCCCCAGCCTTCATACCCCAACCACCTCCCTACTGACTCCTCATAATTATACTTTCTTCTTTTTCTATTCTCTTTTTTCAAGACAGGGTCTCACTCTGTCATCCAGGCTGAATTGCAGAGGTGTGATCAGAGCTCACTGCAGCCTTGATCTCCTGGGCTCAAGTGAGCCTCCCACCTCTGCCTCCCAAGTAGTTGGGACTATAGGCATACCACCACACCTGGCTAATTTTCTATTTTTTATTTTGTAGAGATGAGTTTTCATCACATTGCTCAGGCTAGCCTCCAACTCCTGGGCTCAAGCAATCCTCCTGTTTTGGCCTCCCAAAGTGCTGGCATTTGGGAGGTGTGAGCCACCGAGCCCAGCCTTGTACTTTCTTAATGATGTGAAAGACATCTGAGTAAATCTGTAGGTGAGAGCACAGGAAAAAGAAACCCTATCACATACTCTTTTGTCTACCGAAAGGCAGAAATCCACATTCAAACTGGATGTGTGCATTCAGCAACTGGAAGCTGAGTTCATATTTTATTGCCCAACTACCCTGACTACTTTGCAATCACAGTTTGGAAGGATCCACAGCCATTCTGTGGAAATGGATGCACTCTCAGAACTGAATCTCAGACTTTTCAGGAGTCATACCTCTTGGGGAAGGTTTCAGTGGCTGCCTTTGCTGTACAGACCTGGAGATGGGTCTGATAATTGGACACCTGAACTGTCTGTGTCACTGAGTTTCAAGAAGACCTGCTGGGGTGAAATGAAAATGCTGCCCACTAGGAACCCCAGTGGCCTTGATGGTGGAGGTGAGCATAGATCCTAGAACCATATCCTGATGTTTCTTACCATGTGGCAAAGCTCTGGGTAGCATTTGGGCTCACATGTATATGTGAAATTTATTATTTTTTTTATAGGGTGGAAAACAGTGAGTTCTATCTACCCCATAGTAATAAAGGATGGCTTTAAGAAGCAGAAACACATTTGAAATTGCTCATATAAAAGGGTGACTAACTGAGGATTAAAAAGGGAATTTTCATCAAAAGAAAGCACGGAGAGTAAAGCTCGACCTGTGGGAACTAAAAAGCGGGCTGACAGCTCGTCTTCCCCTCCCCTCCCCTCCCCTCCCCTCCCCTCCCCTCCCCTCCTCTCCCCTCCTCTCACCTCCCCTCTCTTCCCCTCCCCTCCCTTCTCCTCTCCTTTCATTTCCTTTCTTGATAGACTCTCACTTTGTTGCCAAGGCTGGAGTGCAGTGGCACGATCTCAGCTCACTGCAACCTCTACCTCCTGGGTTCAAGTGTTTCTCTTGCCTCAGCCTTCCAGATAGCTAGGATTATAGGTGCTCTCCATTACACTGGCTAAGTGTGTGTGTGTGTGTGTGTGTGTGTGTGTGTGTTTGTGTGCGCACCCGCGTGCATCTGTAGTAGAGATGGGATTTCACCATGTCATCCAGGCTGGTCTTGAACTCTTGGGATCTCAAGTGATCCACCCCTTTCAGCCTCCCAAAGTGCTGGGATTATAGGTGTGAGCCACCATGCCTGGCCCCTATCATTATTTATTCTGATACTTAAGATACCTCAGATTTGGCAGTGGGAGCCCCTTCAAGCTGACTCCTGTGTTTTTTTGACACTTCCCTATTCTTGGAGCACAGCTTTGCTTTTGGATGCAACAAGGAATTTTAGCCTTGTCTGCCCCCGCCCTGAAATCAGGGCTTCTTTTTCCTGAGAAGCATTTGTTGGTTCCTTTTAGTGGCACATGGTATCTAGAAACCAAGATCTGAGTGCAAGGGGTGCACCTTGCTACTTGTGTCCTTGTTTCTAGAACCTCTCCATTGACTGAACTGGGAATTACATGTATACTTCAACAACTTTTCTAATTTTTTTCCAAGTGGCCTCATCATGTAGATTTTGCCTATTTTAGGTTTTCATAGAAATGGCATTATGTGTCTGGATTCATTCGATTAACAGAATGTTTGTGAAAGGAATTTATGTTGTTGCATATGTCATTAGTTTGCTCCTTTTCTGTGCTAAGCAGTACTCTATTTTATAAATATACCATACTTAGTTTATTTATTCTCCTGTTGAAGGACATTTGGGTTATTGCCAGTTTGGAGCTATAATAGTGAAAGCTGCTGTGAGAATTTGTGTATAAGTGTTTTTGTGAACACGTATATTCATTTTCTTGAATAAACACCTACAAGTGGAATTGCTGGATTATGGGGTGGATATATATTTAACTTTTTTCATGTTTCTTTTTGTAGTAGCTTTACTGAAGTATAATTCACATATATTTGTTTATAAGAAACAGGCCAATCATTTTCTAAAGTAGTTGTACCATTCTATATTCCTACCAACAATGTATGAGAATTCCTATTGCTTCACATTCTAGCTTACATTTTTTTTTTGAAAGAAAGAAAAAGAGAGAAAAGAAGAAAGAAAGAAAGAGCAAAAGAAAGAAAAAAAAGAAAGAAAGAAAGAGGAAGAGAGAGAGGGAGAGATAATGGGATTCTTGTTCTATTGCCCAAGGTAGAATGCAGTCTAAAAATGGGTATTAAAAACCCCTTTTATGCCAATAATTGTGCTTAACAATGGAGACAGGAAGGAATAAGGGATGAAAATAACAAGCAGCCAACCAATATTTTATTTAAACCTGTGAGATACTATGCAATTGCTGAGTGACTTACTTCCAATTATGTGGTTACTTTTAAAATAGGTATAATGTGATACTGAGACAAATGTATGTTTTGTGGATTTGGGGAGGAGAGTTCTGTAAATATTTGTTAAGTTTACTTGTTCCAGGTCTGAGTTCAAGTCCTGGATATCCTTGTTAATTTTCTATCTC
>CAUYQU010029731.1:0-57026 GCA_963574635.1 Cheracebus regulus | reverse complement strand
CAATTTGTTGGCCAGGCGTGTCTAAAACTGCCGAGCTCAAGTTATCCGCCAGTCTAATTTTCAAAAAGTGTTGCGATTTAAAAGCAAAAGCCACTGTTCCCGAAAAAAACTATATTTTTTTTTTTTTTTTTTTTTTTTTTTTTTTTTTAAGAGAAACACAATAGGATGGTTTTACATCTCTATCTTTTATAGTTTCATGAAGGAGGCTAAGTCTTCATATAGAGTTCTCGTTCCATTTATTTTCATTTGTTTTCCCAGCCGTGGAGATTGAAATCACAATAATCTCAAGAAATATCAAGAAATATCTCAAGTTCTCTGCTGCTTTCCAGATACACAACACAAAGACAATGTCCTTATAGACCATTCTCTAGGCTTTATACAGGGACCACTAAATGAAAGTAAAAGCTTGTGTGCTGTAGCTGCATGAAGGCTCATTTCCCATACCCTGTCATTTTTTTAAAAATCTGTGTATTATATCTCTTTACATCCACAGAAAGAATCACAGAAGCATTTCATTTGTTGCAGTTAGCATATAGTTGGCCAGAGCACCTCTCACCTCTTTTGCTTTTTCTTAAATGCACAAGGGAAGAAACAGAGAAAGATGCAAACATTTGTACTGAACAGAGGAAAGAGCGAGCAAAGAGAGGTCAAGAGGGAAGTCAAGTGTGTGAAAGGCGAGCATGGACTCAGAATAAAATGGAAAGTAAGGTCATTTTCTGCAAGGGCTTTAGAAAAAGAAGACCAGGCCCAGCCAAGGGTTAGAATACCTTGCCTGGAGCATTTCATGAAAATGGTATTTGGAAGACCACCTTTAATGCTACAAAATTTTATCCCAAGAGTCACTTTTAGCCCCTTACTTTGTCTCAGACAAAGGTATCAAAACTCTTGATGTGAGACAGTGTGTGGAGATAACACCAGAGGCATAGAGCACTGTGGTAACAACACTGTGGGCCAGACAGTTCTCGATCTGCGGCTCACCAACCTATGCTGTGATCAAATTAGTTAGCTTCACCAATTCACTGCTGGGAAACTAACTTAAAATATTACTGAGGGGAAGTATAAGACAGTAGACACTCATTATGTGGTCATTGTTATTATTCCAGCATGGAATTCTCCCTAAAACAACCTAGAAAAATTACATTTTAATTATTATTTGTATCATTATTTTTATTTGATGAATGTAATTAATATACCAATTATTATTTTGTATTTAATTTGTTTTGAAATATATGAATCCTTCATTAATAATATAACCTTTATTTATATTTTCACTTTCAATAACTCAACGCTTCTACCTTGATGAATTTACTTTGATTTATAACATCCTGGACTGTAGTTAGGAAGCAGAGTTATAATTTTTCTGTTTTGTAGATAAATACTCTAAGGCAGGAATAAGACAAATGATTTCTTCAAGGTTAATGTAGTACCTAGGACCTTTAAATCCATATCTTCTCATTCGTTTCAGCTCAAGCAAAAGTCAAATCTCATTTCTTGGGGCCTTCATGCTTCTCTCAAAATTTTTTTCTACTTCTGATGTTAATATGTAGGACAGGGGACAGAACCAAGAGTCAACATTAATTTACAAGGTTACCTTTTTGTTTTGCTCCACAAATAGAGACGTAAGGAGGGTACACAAGCCTGGCACCAAACAGCCTTGGGCAATGAATCCAAGCTTTAATTCAGCAAAGCAGATGATGTTGTCTCCAGTGTTCCAGTTCCAGCTGGGAATCTTTGGCAGATAAACCTGTTCCATGGTACAAAGTAGGTCAAGCATTAGGAATAAACGCACCTCAAGAAAGCTCTTTTGGATGAATGTCTTACTTTCTTTAATTTACTTGAAATCATTTATTTTTCATTCTTGCACATAAAAGTGGTGCCCGGGTCAATGAAAATGATAAGAACAAATTCAGCATTTGAAAGTGGTTAGTGGTCAATGACTCTCATGTTCTGCAGCAAAAATAGCTAGAGTTGCAAAATCAGGCCAAATGGCTTAAACCTCGAATTCTGTCCCCAATTTACATTCTTCAGTGATTATCCATCTTAATGAGACTCCAAATTTTACCTAAAATTAGCGAAAACTTTTTATTTACACATCCATTAGAAATAAAAATGTTCAACTAGCAATACAGATCAAAAGAGGGGGAGACTGAATATGCTAGAATGTTACAATACCTTGTTATGGGATTGAAGTATCTGTATGATGACTCTGCTGGTAGGGAAATAGTTCTTGATAGAGAGCACCCTATACAAATCCCAAACACTCACATTAATGATGTGTCATATCCGAAGGGTTTTGTAATGTAATTCAATTCAGAGTTAAATTAATATGTAGGTAAGTGTAGAAAAACTTGGCATATAATAAATTTTATTGTTATGTTATTTTCTAAAAATGTTTTTAGTAGCATACACAGAAGAGCATAATTGTTTTCATGACTTTGCAAATCAAATCTATGGAATGATTATCTCTTGGTATTAGAAGACTATGTTCTTCTGAGATCAATTCTTGAGGAGGATATCAACAGTTTCATGTTTTAGCCTTCAAATTCAAACCTAATAATTACAGGCAAAAATAGAAATTTGATGGTTGTCTGTAGCTTGAAATAGCTCATAGACTGTCTAATTCAACTACTTCATTTTACAAATTAAGGTCTATCTCAGATTTACTGTATTGTGCATGGTACAAATTTTCAGCTGTTTCTTGCTATATGTAATGTCACCTTCAGCTGCATGTATTTATTTTATTCTGGAGATTGGAAGTTCATCTGGATTAGGCAAAATGCCATTGACATCATAATCACAGTTGGATCTTTGTCACCACAAGTCAGATTCCTGCTCAAAGAATTCATGGTTTAATGTCATAACACAGACTCTAGCCATCTTGCAAATACCAATGCTCAAATGCTCAAAAGCACATCATTTTGCACCATGCATAATCTTTCACTGTAACTACTGGAGAAAAATCTCAATAAATAAAGTGTACTAATAAGGTTCATATAATTGCATCTTTATTTTTGAGGAGAGGCTATTAGTTACAATGGTGCAATCTGAATAATAATCACTTATTTGTATGCTTGCTTTTTAAATTCAGGTAGCTAGTATACATATGAAACTTCATGGAATTATAGAAAGAAGCACATACACTCTTAGGATGCTCTATTTTCATTTCCTTTTGCATCTGTCTGCACAGTCTTGGGGAAGGGGCAAAAAGTAGGCAGAATCTTGGAATATAATGAACTTAGTGATAGAATAGATGGCATTTTCTCCTGTTTATTCTTATGTACTGGGCATTACTTTAAAAGATATAGGAAAAAATTATCATTAAAGTATACAAAACACAATACCAGCTTCTTACCTCATAATGTTGGAAATATCTTCAGCATGGGAATCACCGCACAAAGGGTTGGCTATGATCAGGCATGCCTCTGCAGATTCCACCTACCATTCAAGATCAGACAGCAGCCATCTTGTTAATTACATGGGACATGCTCTGGTCATCCCCTTTCAGCTTTTCTTAGAATTTTGTAATAAAATTGCTAACAAAAAAGAGGACACACTTTGGAATGAGTTGTAATAAGGCTGTCTTTACATTAAGATTGTTTTCCTGCAAATGCTGCAAAGGGCAAGGGCTGCAGCTGATGGGCCAGGGCACAGGGTCTGTGACACAGGTGAAAGATTGCTTTCAAATGGGTAAAATATAGAGTTATATTTTTCCTACCATCCAAAACCATTGTTTGATGCCTAGTGATAAGCCATGAGACCTTTATAAGTAGCTGCCTATGTATTTACTTGTCTTTCAGGACAGTAAAGAACAGAGGAACTAGGAGTCTACTTGGCTCACAGTAAGCAGTTGTTAAATATTGGTGGAGTGTGAATTTCAAAGTTCTAGAAAATTATTGAAGGGGCTCTTACAGTACTAAATTGCAGGAATAAGAAAGACTTTTCTGGGTTAGTCATTTTCTGCTTCAGTTCTTCGTGTTTACTCTATAGATCTTGGTTTCAAACAGAAATTTTTCTGTTTGTTGATTCTCCAAGACCGAGAATATGACAGGAAGCTGCCTTTGATCTTAAGCAAAACCTGTTTAGAGGGTTGGCTGTTGCTCATTATTTTTAGTCCCAAATTTAATGGCATTTCTACTATTTTCCTTTATGTTTTTCCTATTGGAAAGCATACTCATGCATTTGGGAGGAGAAGTTGATTAAAGCTGACAGACTCAGAGATCTGCCTTCTGGTAAGAATTCTATTTATGTGGTAAGATCAAACATACATTGCTATCTATACCTTTTTCAGATCTCTTAGGCTGATAAAATAAAACTGATTTAGATAGAGAATTTTGTGAAATAAATAATTTAAATATAAGTGATGGCAAACAGTGAGGTCTGCTTGACATTTGTCAAATCAGATTTGGAGGTCAATTACTACACCTCCTTTATGATTGTATTTAAAGTTGAGGAAATCATATTTTCCACCAATTAAAGAAGCTGATACAATACCTTTTCAAAAACAATATATCCTATCATTTTAATTGTTGCAGCTCTGGAAAACTACAAGGAACAGAAGCAACCAGATCTTACCGCAACTCGCCTCAGATCCTCCCACTTCATTGCAGATCCAGAAACGAACGTTGTGTAGGCCAAGTAACATTTAAATATGGTTTCAAGTTCCAAAGAAGGAGGGGTCCTGGACAAAAAAGAACGTGGCAGCAATGAGGGAAAAAAGTTGATTGACTCTGGGTTTAGAGGTTTTTATAACTTACATAGTGCATTTAGTAGAATCCTTCATAATAATATGAAAAAAAATCAAGTTAATTTATTAAAAATGTAATTACTAATGATGAACAGGTTCACTATTTAGTTTAAAAAACTGAGTTACTGAAACAGGCATAATACTTTAAAATAGCTATAAATTTAATAAAATTGCTTTTAAATATAGGAAGCAAAAATGAAAAAAAATAGGTGGAGAAATGGATGAATCTGACACTGTCATGAGAGATTTTGACATATCTTTTTAAACTATTGATAGAGCGAGCAGAAAACAACCATTATGGATTTTGGACACACAGGCTTGACATTTATAAATTCTGCAAAGAACATTTAGAGGAACTAATTTTCATAAAGAATACACAAATATTTATTAAAATGGTACTTTACTTGACAGATAATGAAAGCTTCAACACATTACAAAACATAGTTATTATATATAGTGATCTTTGATCACAATATAATTAACTTAGAAGTTAATCAAAACACAAACAAAAATAGCTTTCATATTTAGAAATTAAAAAAAATAGATTGCTAGAAATCTATGGGCTAAGAAGAAATTACAACAATTCTTTATCATTATTCTCAGAAATAAATTATGTTGAAAATATTAAACATATATTTTTCAGATACGACAACAGCAGTGCCTTAGGAGTAATTTATAGCTTTAGAGAAATATTAGAATAAGATTAAGGAAATAAGAAGAAAATAAATAATAAAAACAAGAATAAGAAACAATGAAAAAGGAATAAAAAGTAAAAATAGAGAAGATAAACCACATGAAATGTCAGTTCTTTGAAAAATAACCTAGCATAAAAGGCAAAAAGTTGGTAAAGTTAATGGAGAAAAAAGAAAAGACAAAAATGATGTAAATATTGAATAAAGAAGATATAATACATATAAAGTCAAAGTAGATATAAAAATAATAAAAGTAGATAGCAAATAACTAAATGTCAACAGCTCTGAAAATTTAGACAAAATGAACAAATTACTGAAAAATATATCTTACCAGAACTAACTCTAGAAGAAACAAAAAGCCTACACAGCCCTATAACTGTTAAATAAATTGAAGCTGTAGTTTAAAATCTCTCAAAACACAACAAAAACAAACACACACACAAACCTACACAACCAAACACACTCCCTGCCAATAAAATGTAGAAAATTACTAGTTCTACATGGTTTCACATTTAACTTCTACTATACTTTAACACATAATCTCATTTTTATACAAAGTCTTTCAAAGACATTAAAAATAGGAAATAGTTCCTAACCAATACTAAAAATGACAAAATAATCATGTTATCAAATATATCAATGCGATTCATCACATTAACAAATTAAAAAACAACAATTATATAATCACCTCACATGCAGAGACAAATTGATAGAAATATTTCTTCACAGTTAAGAAATACAACTCATGGTATATTAGAAATAGAAGATAATATTTTTATCTCAACAAATATCTTTAAAGTAAAAAAGATATCTTTAATAAAAGAATTAAAGTTTTTTTTTAAATGAGAAGAAAAGATATCATCACTGTTTTATTTCAACATTATATTTCATGTCTCAGAAATCATATTATTTCAGATAAAGATAAGATTCCAGTCCTTATGTGTATAATGTGTCTTTATTTTATTTAAAAGATTTATTTATAAAGATTTATAAATCTTGATTTATAAAGGTTTATTTTATTTTACTATAAAGATAATAAAATAAAGATAAATTTTCAATGTAAATAATTATAAGTATAATTATACAAATATAAATAATTATAAAAATAATATAAATATAATTATTTACATGGAAACCCCTAATATTACTACAGAAAAAAATTTTATGTGGTTAGATATAAAAACTAATATACAAAATTTAATTGTGTTTTTCCTGTATAAAAGCGAACAACTAGTAAACCCAACTGGAAGATATTACTTTCACTAATATCAGAAAATACCAAGTATCTAGAAATAAAAGTTAGTAAGCTCTCTATCTGAGAAATTAAACTATATTTTTAAGGGGTACTAAATTAGAACTAAATAAATAAATAACTCCAGTATAGCAAAACTTGGGAAGAGTTTGTAGCCTAAAGTTGTCAATGTTGCATCTAAAGTTTCGATTAGATTTTCATCAAATTTCTGCAGTTTTCCGTAATAAAATAATATACATGATAAAATAATTTTAAAATTTATATAAACTATAAAGGGCCAAGGTAAGCTTATCAACTATCAAAAAACAAAATGAAAGGTAAAAAGACGTGCTCTCTAGATATATAGGACTAGCTATAAAGATTTAGTAATTAAAAGGCTATAGCACTTTTAATTACTAAATTACTAAATTAATTTCTCTATAGGGATAGAGAAATTAATGAAGATTTATACAGAGCTATAAATCTTGGTTTATATTTATTATAAAGATAATAAAATAAGAATAAATTAATGTAAATAATTATAATAACACAAATATAAATAACTATAAAATTAATTATAAATATAATTATTTACATGGAAACCCTTAATATTACTACAAAAAAAATAAAGTTTATGTGGTTAGAAAAAAGGTTAATATACAAAATTAATTATAAGATTAATATGTACAATTTCTATATAAAATAGAAAGTACATTATTCTTAGTGGTGGCATGCCAGGTCAGTGAGGAGAGAGAAGGATTTTTCAATAACTGACATTGACAAAATAATTATATTTGTATGGAATAAGGTAAAAACTTTATAAATGTATCTTACTCTACAAAAAATTCTAAATGAATTAGAGACTTAAATGACAAAAACAAAAATTTAAAATTATTGGTAGGAAATGTAGTTCAACGTATTTTGAACAATGGAATGGAGAAACAGTTTCTAAACAAAGGCAAGAAGTGCTTTAATATAATAGAAAATATTCAGTATTTGGGTATAATAATAGTATCTGAAGATATAGTATTCAGTAAAAAGGCAAATTATAAACTTGAAGAAGAAATTGCAGTTCCCACAACTGACTAAGAATTAGTGTAAATAATATATTACACATTCCTGAAATTAAATAACAGAAACCACACTAAATAGTTAAGTAAAAATAAATAGGCAAAACACATGAATGAGTATGTCATGGAAAGAGAAAAGATATGTGACTAATAAATATGGTGAAACTCTACATCTGTAGTGATAAAGGGCATAGAAATCAAAACCACAAGAAGGTTCAATTTTACAATGATTTTTTTTGCAAAGATTAAAAACTATAACCATACCAATTGTTAGAAAGAATGTAGATATATAGATATGTGAAGTCTCTTACACATTTCTGAAAGGCTTGTAAAATGGTGCAATGACTTGGAAAAATTCCTAAAAATGAACATTCACATACTTAAAACTATTAAGCACACACACATACAAGCACGTTGATAACAAAATTATTTCCAATTGCAAAATTTAGAGATAACACCAATCATACCAAAAGAAGTGTGGAACTGAGGAAAATGAATATTACTAACAAGAAAAACCAATTAACTATAGCAACAGTCAAAAATATGAAAGCATCTTACTAATATAGTATAAAGTGAATAAAACCTTACCCCCCAAATATTATACTGGTATGGTATTCCCTCTATAAAGTTTAACATGTCTAAAGTAATATGCACATTTTGGATGTGTATATAGATTTAATAAAACATAGGAGTAAGAAAGAATGGTGGTAATATTAAAAAAATTGACAGTAGGTTGAAATATGGAGAGGATCATACAGTTAGATATGGGTTATTGTCCTAAATTTCATCTTGGTGGTGAGTTCATGCATTGGTGCTTACATTATTAAAAATAAGTAGTAACATAAATAACCAAAATGTGCTTGTGTATAAAACAATTAAAGAAGAAAACTAAATCTTAGTAGGAAATGTAGTTTAACATATTTTAAACACTGGGATAGGGAAATATTTTCCAAACAAAAAACAAGAAGTGATTTAATGTAATAGAAAATGTTCAATATTTGAATGTAATAATATTAAAAACTTTTAACTATCACAAAAACCTGCAATATTCAGTAAAAAGGCAAATAAATTATCAACAGGAAGAAGAGATTTGCAATTCTCATAACTGATGAAAATCATGTCATCCCTCTACTCACAGTACAACAACAATCAGAACTGACACAGAGAAAATTAACTTTCTTAAAGTCAAGTCTCTACAATGGACTCAAGACATCTTTATCATCTGGCCCACTACCAACTGCAATATTTTCAAATACTCTGAAATTAACAATCCTTTGGAGTGAAACTTCCTCTTTTTCCTTAGAACACTTTGCATTCAGTATGTGTTGTAGGACCATCAGCATATGTGGACAAGTGAGAGCTCTGTGCATGTTTGCATACATAAAATATTAACAGAACTGAGAGCTTATACTTTCAAGAATAATAAATTAGTTAACTTCAGCCAACTCCCTACTGAGGATATATAAAAAATCTGAATGAAATATTAAAAATGTCTCCTAAGAAATCATCGATGATATAAGCAGACAATGAAGAAGTATCAGGCCAAAATTTGAGATACATCAAGTGAAGTCCAATTTTCTTCCCATGAAGACATTTTATAATTCAGAAGATGCAGCTACCAAACTGAGATAACATTTGGTGGTCACACATGTCAAAGGACAAAGAAGTGCAGTTTCCCTGACATACAAAATGAAGGGTTTGATATCCTTTCCAAAATATAAGCTGGCATAACAAAAGCGTAGAAGCAAAGAAGGATGGTAAAATGGAATAATCTAGCTTTTAAATGGGCTGTCATTCTGAGTTTGTCACCTGGGTAGTAAAGAGAGCTTCAAGCATCATGCTTGGATTAAGATGGTCCTGAGGCAGAAGTGCCCTGTTTTACTTCACAAAAGTAAAAAAATACACTCTCTGGAAGAAGGTAACATCGTCTTTCTAAGCTCACAGTGTCTCCATGTATAAATCATGCAATACAGGAATCAGTGAATAATGTAAGACAATAGGCACACAAAGAAAACAAGACGGTATGCGTAACATCCAGCAGAAGCAACAGCCAGTAAAACCAAAGACATGAGCCATTCAATTATGGACACTGGCTACAGTATAATTTTGCTTGTTTTGTTGAAATAAACAAAAGGTAAGTGTAGAAATGCAAAAAATAAATAAAAACAGGAGAGTTAGATAAAGAATCAAAAATAACTTCTGGGTACTGAGGTTAATACCTGGGTGATGAAATAATCTGTACAACAAACCCTATGACACAAGTTTACCTACATAACAAACCTGCACCTGTACCCCTGAAATCAAAATAAAAGTTAATTCTTTTAAAAAAGAATCAAATGTAAATTCTAGAATTAAATAATATAACCGAAGTTGAAAATGTAATACACTAAATACATAAAAAGAGCTAAGGTTCTGGAATCTAGGTCAAAATAAATTGTCCAGAATGCAGCACAGAGATATAAAAAGGGAGGAGATAAGTTCAAAAGAGAGGGTAAGAAATTCAGGACATATGGCCGGGTGCAGGGGCTCACACCTATAATCCCAGCACTTCAGGAGGCCGAGGCAGGTGGATCACTTCAGGTCAGAAGTTTGAGACCAGCCTGGCCAACAAGGTGAAACCCTATGTCTACTAAAAATGCAAAAATGAGCAGGGCTTAGTGGCAGGCATCTGTAATCCCAGCTATTAGGGAGGCTGAGGCAGGAAAGTTACTTGAAACTGGGAGGTGGAAGTTTCAGTGAGCCGAGATCATGCCAGTGTACTCCAGCCTGGGCGACAGAGCGAGACCTTGTCTTAAAAAATAATAATAAAAATAAAATAAAGAAAAAAAAATTCAGGATATATAACTGGAACAATAACAAAGAAAAAGACTAGCAGTATTAACCTGTAACTGGAATCCCAGGAGAAAAGGAGAAACAAAAAGGTTACACAGGCAATATTTGAAGAAGTAATTAAAATAATTGAGAATCCTCCAGAAATGATCAAACACACCAATCCAGAGACTCAGGGAGATTTATGCATCCTAACTGTGATAAATTAATAGAAATTCAAACCTATACACATCATAGGAAAAGTATAACACATATCCATATTAAGTAAAATGTATGATCTTTAAAACAGATAGCTCTTTTAACAAGGTAATTCAACAGACTTCTTAATAGCAACGACAGAAATCAGAAGTAAATGGAATAATATTTCACAGTTCATAAATAAATAAACTACCAACTTGTAACTCTGTATCAGTGAAATTGTCCTTCAAGAATTTTTAAAAAAGACATCTTTACATTTGGAGAAACAACACTCAACAGAGTTAGTCACTGGTAGATCTGCACTTAAGGGAAATTTTAAGGTTTTGGGGGTGGGAGATAAGAAATTACTTAATGGGTACAATGTACATTATTCAGGTGAGAAGCCAAGACTTCACCACTGCACCGTGTTTCCATGTAACAAAACTGCACTTGTACCCCTTAAACTTATACCAAAACATTTTTGCTTTTTGGCGTGAAGAAAATTGTTGCAATAGGAAGGAAGAGCAGAGGTGCAAGAGACAAATAGAACAAAATGTTAAATGTTAAGGTAAATTTAATGAAATTTGGCATTAACTTTGAGTTGGTAGAGTTTTTAATCTGAAATAAACTTAATTTTGTATATACCTGACAAAGGTTCAAATCACATAAATCACATCATATTGTATTCAGATAAAAAAAGGACTAACGATTCAGCATGAAAATGGTCAAGATAAATGGATAATCATTTCATATGATTATTTTGGGATATGTTCCATAGATACCTAGTTATTGAGGGTTTTTAGCATAAAGGGCTGTTGGATTTTGTCGAAGACCTTTTCTGCATCTATTGAGATAATCATGTGGTTTTTGTCTGTTTATGTGATGGATTATGTTTATAGAATTGCATATGTTGAACCAGCCTTGCATCCCAGGGATGAAGCCAAGTTGATTGTAATGGATAAGTTTTTTGATGTGCTGTTGGATTCGGTTTGCTAGTATTTTATTGAAGATTTTCGAATCAATGTTCCTCATGGGTATTGGCCTGAAATTTTCATTTTTAGCTGTGTCTCTGCCAGGTTTTGATATCAAGATGATGTTGTTCTCATAAAATAAGCTAGTGAGGATTCTCTCTTTTTGTATTGTTTGAAATAGTTTCAGAAGGAATGGTACCAGCTCCGCTTTGTACCTCTGGTAGAATTCGGCTGTGAACCCATCTGTTCCTGGACTTTTTTTGGTTGGTAGGCTATTTATTGCTGCCTCAACTTCAGATCTTGTTATTGATCCATTCAGGGATTCAACTTCTTCCTGGTTTAGTCTTGGGAGGGTGTAAGTGACCAGGAGTTTATTCATTTCTTCTAGATTTACTGGTTTATGTGCATAGAGGTGTTTGTAGTAATCTCTGATGGTAGTTTATTTCTGTGGAATTGGTAGTAATATCCCCTTTATCATTTTTTATTGCATCTACTTGATTCTTCTTTCTCTCCTTTTTTACTAATCTGGCCAGTGATCTATCTATTTTGTTGATTTTTTCAAAAAACCATCTCCAGGATTTGTTGATTTTTTGAAGGGCTTTTTGCGTCTCTATCTCCTTCAGTTCTGCTCTGATCTTAGTTAGGTCTTGTCTTCTGCTAGCTTTTGAGTTTGTTTGATCTTGCTCCTGTAGTTCTTTTCATTGTGATATTAGGGTGTTGATTTTAGATCTTTCCTAGCTTCTCATGTGGGCATTTAGTGCTATAAATTTCCCTCTTGACACTGCTTTAAATGTGTCCCAGAGATTGTGGTACAGTGTGTCTTCATTTTCATTGGTTTCAAAGAACACCTTTATTTCTGTCTTTACTTCGTTATTTATCCAGTAGTCATTCAGGAGCAGGTTGCTCAGTTTCCATGTAGTTGTGTGGTTTTGAGTGAGTAATCCTGTGTTCTAATTTGATTACTCTGTGGTCTGATGTCTTTAGAGAATCAGCAAAATGTTCAAGATCTTGTCATCTAAATTAGACCTAGACCTGGATGGGAGCACCTTAACACTTCTGGTCCTGATGTGAAGACCTGTGAACTGAATGGATAAGTGATTACTCCCACTACAACAGCCAATATACCATGATGATACCAACAAGGATAGAAAAATTGTCATACACAAGCTCCATCAAAAGCGGAGGTTGTAATCGAGGACACCAAGAAATCACGGGTCCACAGAAATTCTGAAATCTGAGCATATGTTATTAGAGGTAGAGAATGTTTCTCAATTATGGCCCAGTTCTGTGTTTCTGAGTTAATCTATTGTCCATAATTCTTTTCTCTGTCCTCTGATCTTGAGGCATCATCCTTCCCTCTTTTTAATAAAAGGCCTATGTTTATGCTTGAGTAGCTTTCTCTGCCTGATTCCTGTGTGTGCTAAATTGGGCTCAGAAACTTATTTTTTTCTTTATTTGAACTCTTTCTTTCCCTATTACTTCAAGTTGGTAGGACTGCTATCAGAAAATTTTTGTTTAAAGCACTGAGAATATTCTATAAACCTAATTCAGGTTCATGTCATGTCTTAAAAGTCAGATCCATGATGCCCTGGAGACAGATCTCTCTCCACTTTGACAATGTAAGGCTTCTGGGAAGAACATCATTAAGCTTCTTTGCAGTCCCTTTGCTTGACTGAGAGCCTCTATAAGTCACCACCTTAAATCTTTTTGAGGTCCTAACAGATGATCTTACAGCTTGAATCCTTGAATTTGACCTTGAAGTCAAATGTTATAGATTGCACCCTAAATTTGACTTTTTTCTCATTACCTAACATAGGTAATTTTTCCTTTTGATTTTTTTTTCATTCGGCCATAATACCATACATGGCCTGCTCTTCCTCCAGTACCCAACAGTAATTTCCTAATTGCTCTTCCAGCTTTTACTGAGTCTCCATGCAACTCTTCCGGTCTCTGTCTCCACCAGTTTCAAGGAAAGGCCCACATTTTGGCTCTTGGTGTGGTAGCACCCCACTTCCAGTACCACTTGTTGTATCAATTATCCATTTCTGCAAAACATATCATCCTAGAAATTATTGATCTTATGCAGCAATAACATACTATATTCATGATTTTGTAGGTTGGCTGGTCTCAGCCAGGTTGTTCTTCTGTTCCATATATTGTTAACTAGAGCCATCCACATAGGAACATTCATCCAGGAGCTTGACAGGGAGCTGGAATGTCCAAAGTGGCTATACACACAACTGTTGCTTCAGCTATATGACTAGAGTAGCTGACAGCTGACTGGGCCTTCTCTCCAGCAAGGTAATACAGCTTTTTACTTAATAACTCAGGGCTCTAAGTGGAAGCTGGAACTGTTAATCCTCCTAAATGCTAGACTGAAGTAGCAAGTGTCTCATCTTCTGTATTGTATTTATCAAATCAAGCCACAGGTCAGCCCAGATTCAAAGGGAGAAGAGTCTTCACATTTAAATGGGAGAAGGGGCATGAGCATATAGTAAAAGCAGGACATGTTAACAACTGTGTTGAAGGAAACTCTACCACAATTATAGATTGTGATAACTTCTTCAAAGGAAATAAAACAGAGTAATGAGATAGAAAGAAATTAGAGAACACCAATTTAGATAGAATGCACAGGGAATGTCTCTCTGAGTGCTGAAGAATGGGAATAACTGGTCATATCAAGGGAGAAGAAGAGCTTTAGAGCACAAAGAACAACCCAATAAAGTGACCTTTAGAGAAATTTTGGGACGACAAGATTTAACCATGAATAGGATTGTGAGAGTGGAGAAAAAATGGTAGAAATAGAATCAGGATTTACAGTTGAGACAAAATTAATGGTATTTATGAAAGTGTATATAAGGTTTGAGGGAGACAGGAGTATCAGAGACATACTCAGTTTTCTGTTTAAAGGAAATATATTAATCAGGTCTCATTTACTAGGATAGAAAATGTTGTTTGCTTTCCTTCTTTTATTTTTGTTTGCTTGCCTTTGAGATGGAAAGGGGAACACAAGATTATGAGTGCACTTTTGAGAATGTTGAGCTTGATGTGCCTTCATAATACTACAGTGAAAATATCCAGAAGGCAATTAGTTGTATAAATAAGAAGCTACAAAGAATGTCTAATAAAGGATGTAAGTTTTTAGAGTTATCAGAGTATAGATTAAATTAACAAATTCTAGGTAGATACTTTCTACATTGTCACCATTAAAAAATTTTATTCATTATCTTGGTTAAGTAAATAAAATAATGCATGTTAGTCCATAAAAATGCAAAGGTGGATAAAACATGCCACATATCTACTGATTTCCTCTCTATCTCAGTTGGATTATAATAATTAGCTTCTTATCCCTAGTTTTAGCACTTTTTGTTTTTACTGTTTTCTAACAAAAAATTCAAATAATGCACAAACTGCTAGAAAGATGGACACAGTGATGCTACTTAAACAGAATTCTTGACTTGCAGTAACATCATAGAGTGGTTCAAACTGCTATTGGTTATTACATACATGAGGGCTCAAATTTATGGTGAATTGAACATGTCATAATGTAGAAGTAGAGTGATCAACTACACAGTGCATGAAGATGGAGGTGATCCCCATATACAATCCTGCATAAGATCAAAATGTCATTTAAAATCTGGCTGACTTATTCAGTGAATCATAGCTGGGTAAGTGATTAATAATTTTAGAAAAATAAAGAATTTAATTCTCTACACATCAGGCCAAAGCAATTCCATGGATCTTAAATTCCAAAAACTACAATCTAGGAACACAAAAGTGGTAGAGGAATGTTCACTTAATTCTAAAACAGAGAGGCCAGAGAGTTTCAGAAAATCAAGGAGCCAAAAAGAATGAGCTGACTGGAATGCATGCAAATCAAACACTTCTGTATGAAAATAAAAACAAAGAAAAAAATTAAAAGGTGAAAGTAAAAAGAATAACATGTATAACATATAACACAAAAGGGCTAGTATCAACATATATTGAGTAGAAAAGTCAATAAAGCAACAGGTAATTCACCTAAAAGGAGGGGATGAAAGAAAGAAAGGAAACTTTCAAAAAGAAAAGCCAACAGTCAAAACATAAATTAGTCCGTCTCACCAAATTGAAAATTATAAAATGAAAACATAAGAAATCACTTTATATACTTAAACTATACCTAAAATCTTTCTGTACTAAATGTGTATTTCCCAATGCTTGACAAAATAGTTGACTTAGACTCTGCTAGTGGAAAGATAGACTGAATAGAGCAAAAATACCATCAAGAACAATCATTTCTGCATTGATTTCAGCTTCTCATTTCTAATTCTGAGAATTAACAGAATAATAATTATAAAGTGCACCAGACTTTTGCAGAAGATTGAAGTCATGTATGATAATAATTTAAAGTAACCTAAATGCCAAATAATAATCACTTAAATCATACTAGTACCTATGCAGAAAAACATCTGACAAAATGTATTTCAAAATATTTGCAGAGATTCGCTGTGGTCATGATATTCCTTTTCCTTTTTCTTTTTGTTTATGATCCATTCCTAAATGTTCTATAAATATTGTGAAGATAATTTCCTTGCAATAAAAATATTCACACATATTTTAAGTATTAATTTAGAACCATGAGCCATACAGATATACTTACTCTCCCAGGAAAACAATTTCGGTGTTGATTTCTCCAGACTTGTGGCGGAGGAAATTCCTCAGAAAAGCGGTCACACTGTCCACAGTGATGTTTCCACAGACCACAATGAACCTAGACAGCAAGAACAGGCAAAGTAGATCATCTGAGAAACACAAACACCTTCCTGTCAGCACTTAGAGCTGGACAATTAGCTTAAACTTGGTTTTCAATAAATGTGGTATTTGCATCACCCAGATTTTAAACATAGAAACACTAAGGACTGCATTTCTAATACAAAAGAAACATCAGATATCCATAGCCTTTTATGTCATCTCAAGTAGAATATGACTCCAAACATTTAAATTCCACTTAGCTTTTTAAGAATGCAAGAGTAACTATTATTATTGCTAGATATTTCACATTTATTTATAGCTTATAATAGACTTTTCATTCCATTTTTCATTTGATTCTTAGTTGTCTGATAGGGAGTTTTTGTTGTTGTTGTTGTTGTTGTTTGTTTTTTTCTTGAGAAGCAGCAAAGTTCATCATTTTTTTCCACAGCCAAATACCATGGCTGAGAAAGCAGTATTCCAGGTTGTTTAAGCTTATTTTCCACATGTACAATTATCTAGTAGTTACAAAAACGTGAGCCCAGTGGAGAGACATTGAAGACAGGTGCAGAACTCTATGCACATAGTTTTTGTCATGAAAAATTTTCTTAGGTTTAATGCATTTAAAGGAGCTATTTTCCTCCTATTAATCATTGAAGAAAAATGAAAACATGATTTTAGCCTGAGTTAATGTTAAAGTTCCCAAAACTTATTGACTGATTTAGTATGTGCCACATAGGCCTTTCCTGAGGCAAAGAAGGACAGATTTTGGCTTATCTAGTTAAATTCATTGCTTCTTATTATTTATTTCTTGTTCATTTCCTTATATTTTTCTTTTTCCCTTTATAGTCCTAGATCAGTTATAGTTTTCATCCAACTGTATTAAGAGGCTGCTTCGAAGGAGTCTGTCTCCATTATGCCTCTTTCATTACAGCAGACAGGGACTAAATTTTAAAAAGGATCACATCTAATTTAAGATCTTCATTTCATTCTTTTTGTCTTAGATGGGAAAAAAAGAATGGAAACTAAGGTAACATAAATAGAAACTAAGGTAACAAAACTAAGGTAAAAACTAAGGTAAAACTAAGGTAAAAACTAAGGTAACAAATGGAAACTAAGGTAACATAAATCCACAAAATAAATATTATAAAAACAACTCCATTCCATTTTCCTCCTGAGAACACATGGCTGTGGTATGGAGAAGAAAAAAAAAATCAGTCATCTAAGAGGTGCTATAGAAGAGAGGGTAGAAACTTCTGATCATGCTGGCAAATCCTCATCCATAAATGAGCCCCAGATGGTTTAGCGGGGCTTTGGCTAAGAAAACTGAATTAAATTATTATTTTAAATTGGAATCATGGCTTTATTCTGATGTAAAGTTAGCTGTAAATTACCCATACAAGGAAAATGATTAAGACAATTGGTAATGGCTATAGGGGAAGTGTTAGTGATAAGGAATGTACAAATAGTGCCATAATCAATAATATTTATTAACAGTGAATTACAACATTATCTGTAATTTTAGTTGACTTAGTGTTCTAATGAGCATCTATGTAGTGGTTTGCATCAAATAGCAAATATCGTTTTCTTATGGTATTTAGTTTAGCATAGTTCTTTTTAGTGAATGAAGGATGTTACCGATATATTCAACTTGGATTCCACAGCTAAGCCAGGTAATAGATGTCTAGAACAAGATATGTGGCTAACAGAATTTCTCAAACTGTAGAAATTTTACTGAAAATTCTACTTACTTCTTTCCTTTGAGTGCTTCATAGGAACTGGTGTAGTTCCTCTTACTGGCAAACAGTTCCACCATTTCAGGTATATAGTTCGCAAATAATATCTAAAATTGATCAGTAAATAAAATCTTAGGTCTCATTATTTTGATGGATACTCCAAAAATTTCAAGATTAGAAAGGAAAAAGAGGGTATATAAAACTTTCTGTCATCTAAGAGCACATGATAACATGTTAACCATGTTAGCATTGACCCTGTTTTTCTTCCTTATATCAGCCTTTGGATTTTGTTAAAATTTAATGTGAGACTTTTCTGCATTCAAAATGACGAAAGCAAAGTGGCAAGGTGACTTCCCCACATCTTATCCTTTTGTTACTTTTTTTTTTTCATTTTTGAGGCGGTGTCTCAGTCTGTCTCCTAGGCTGGAGCATAGTAGCGAGATCTGGGCTCACTGCAACCTCAGCCTCCCAGGTTCAAGTGATTCTCCTGCCTCAGACTCCCAAGTGGCTAGGATTACAAGTGTCCACCACCATGCCCAGCTGATTTTTGTATTTTTGGTAGAGATAGGGTTCCCTCATGTTTGCCAGGCTGCTCTTGAACTCCTGATCTCAGGTGATCTACCCACCTTGGCCTCCCAAAATGATGGGATTACAGATATGAGTCACCACACCTGGCCCTCTTTTTATCACTTTTAACTTCCCTTCTCCCTCTGACTTTATTCTATTTGGGGCTTGGAAAAATTAAAGCATATGAGAAAGAGGAAGGTTAAGAGACAATAACTAAAATGAAGGTGTGTGAGATGGTGAATGGTTAGATATCAAAAAAGTGGAGACCTCTGTTGAAGTTTTTAAGAAATTGAAAGTCACTAAAAGAAAATGTTGCCTTCGCTACATTCATAAGACAGGCACAGATGTTCACGTCTCTAAAGTTAAATGCTGTTTTGGTGAAAGGTTACTCATTTGGGCTGAGATAAATGGAATTTTCTTCAGACTAAGTCTCAAATATGCTTCCTTCTTAGAAGAAATACTTTAATTTTATGAGCAAACTATGAAAGAAAATAGGTTAGCTCAAATCAATGTAGAGCCTAATAAGGAAAGTCTGCTTCTTCTGTCTACCATCCTTCATCCCTGGCAACCAAGCAATTTTATCCTGAGTTCCAGGGGATGCAGTTTGGAAAGCATGGGATCTGTGCATGTTTTTATTTGCCCTTGACACTTTCCCCAAGTAATGCAACTTTCACTCTTAAACCTATATTGCTTCATTGATTATCATTAATCAAATGTTTTGTGGTTTATGAAGTTATATTCAAAATATATTAAAAATATTCTTCACCAAACTCCCCAGGGTAAAGAACATGATGAAGGTCCGTCCTAAGGATGTCTTGGGTGTCACATCTCCAAAGCCAACGGTTGATGTTGTCACCATGACCAGGTAAATTGACTCAAAATATGATATATTCTGTGAATTTCTACCTTTGAGCCAGGGATCACCAGAATTTTCCACCTGTCCAAAGAGAGAAGACTCAGGAAAGGTCTCTGAATAGAATCCAAGAAAACATTTTAGAGAATAGGCAAAACATTAGATTAATTGCACTTCATTCAATTCAAATGAAATACTGAGTGGTCTTCAGGTTGCTATGAAGAGTTTCCATAAATGGAAGAGTCTGTACATCATGGGTAGTAACTGTAAAGTCTTGACTTCCTTAGTTGTGATCACTGCCAAAATCTGAGGGGCCTTTGGCTCCAGCTCCGCATTTGAAAAGCTCCACAGGGGACAGATGCCTCTGTGCTCTCTTTTCAAGTGGGCACAAGCATTGCATCCAGGAACCAGGGGACTCCAAAGACTCTCATCTCAGACTGAGCAATTCTGACTTATTCTCACTTTTTAACCAGATTAGGGTTATCATTAAGGAAAGACGCACTTAAATGTGCACTTCATTTCAGTGAGCTAAAGCACATAGAATGCTAGGATCTAAGGAAAAATAAACAGGTTTTCCAGGTAGTTTCCCTCTTTGCATAATGGTCCTTTCAGTGATTTAAAAAAGTTTTTTTAAAAATATTTTTCTTTGATTTTTCCTTTGGGCCTTCACCTTTCAAGAAAACTAAATTTATCAGATTATCTCTTTATATTAGATAAATGAAGTAACTTAGACATTTATATCACATAAAAATTTTTTATAAATGTATTAAAATATTACATAACATATTATATATAATATATAACATACATTTATATATGTATATAGTTTATAATAAAATATTTATATATATATTTGTTTTCTACTTTTAGACCTTTTTTCTTCTTCATCTCACATATTTTCTAGATATTATCCATTTCCATTTAGCACAAAAGATGATCATATCTTAGAGATGTCTGACTAGGGGAAGTAGATTTTTGTTTTGTTGTTAAGAACTGGGATGGAAGTTAGAAATCCTGTGGTTTGCTCAGATATTTGTTCCCTTTTCAAAAGTGATGTGCCAAGTGCTTCTTAAGTTTAATGAATATGTTAAGAGTGTGGGCTACTATAATATTCCACTCAGAAGTAAGAAAGGGATTATATTTCTGTTCTAACTCTCATGGCCAATAGTGGATATTGTTGCAAAGTCACTGACTTCTGGAGTCTTCACTATTTTCCATGATTAGTACATCACACACACAAAAAAACAAATTTAAGTCTCACAGATTTAAATCACTCGTATTTATTGGCACAGTTCCTTTTAAGCTAAAATACCATATTGCCTTTTACAACATTGTAATACAGGGATTCGATATTATCGCTACACAACATGTACAAAGTAAAACTAAATTTATTTTAACCTGAAAATACAGGACCCTTTACAATAATTTAAAGAATGCTTTAAAATTTAACTAATTTTCCTTGGGAATAATAATTTGGTGTTTCAAATCCTTTTCCACTTCCTTAGTATTTCTTTAGTTTATGGAGGAAGGGAGCTGTGGGTCTACTTACTTATACTCTTCTTCTTCTTAACCATATTAGCATTGACCCATCAGTCCAAGGTGGGAAATACAGTTAAAGTATTATGGACTAATGTTAAGAGACTGAATTATTATTTATTTTAACTCCACATTTCAAAACTGAATTTTTATTATTTTAAACTTTGTTTTAACATTAGGTAAGACACACTATGAAGAAGAAGAAGATGAGGGCACTCTTTCAACTCCTCTTACCTGCCCATCAACATTTATATTAGTTATATTACTTTCACATTGTGAATCTACATTCTAGTCTATAATGATAATTACATTGGTTATGTCTTAGCTCTATTTTATATCCATTCAGTAATCACTACCATTATGGTACTTCTTCTTCTTTTTTTTTTTGATGGTGTCTCTCTCTGTCACTCGGGCTGGAGTGCAGTGGCATGATCTTGGCTCAATGCAACCTCTGCCTCCTGGGCTTAAGCAGTTCTCCTCCTGAGTAGCTGAGATTACAGGTGCCTGCTACCATGCCCGACTAGCTTTTGTATTTTTAGTATAGATGGGATTTCCCAGACTGGTCTCAAACTCCCAACCTCAGGTGATCCATCTACCTTGGCATCCCAAAGCACTGGAATTACAGGCATGAGCCACCAGACCTGGCCAAAATATCAGGGTTTTTTTTTTTTTTAGATGGAGTCTAACCCTCTTACCGAGGCTGGAGTGCAGTGGTGCAATCTCAGCTCACTGCAACCTCCACTTCTCAGGTTAAAGTGATTCTCCTGCCTCAGCCTCTCGAGTAGCTGGGATTACAGGTGTGTGCCACCATGCATGGCTAAATTCTTGTATTTTTAGTAAAGACAAGCTTTCACCATGTTAGCCAGGCTGGGCTCAAACTCCTGATTTCCAGTGATGTGCCTGCTTCAGCCTCACAAGTAGCTGAGATTGTAGGCACCTGCCACCACACTCGGCTAATTTTTCTATATTTAGTAGAGATGAGGTTTTGCCATGGTAGCCAGGCTGCTCTCCAGCCCTTGACCTCCAATCATGTGCCCACCCTTCCCTTCCAAAGTGCTGGGATTACAGGTGTGAGCCACCGCACCCGACCACTACCACTACTTCTTACCATGGCTTCCCCATTCTTCAATTCTCTTTTCATTGATTTTCTACGTGGCTGAATTTTATCATTAAGTTTTAATACAGATTGAAAAGAAGCTTACTGGTGCATTTCGGCTTGCATGCTTTAAATGACAGGACAGGTTACCCTTTCTTTTATGCAAACTTTGTAGACACTGCTGTATTATCTTCTAGTATTGACCAATATTGCCAGGAAATCTGAAGTTATTCTCCTTGATTTCCCCCTGTATAGACCTTGCTTTATTCTGCTTGGATTATCTTTTTATCCCTGAACGTCAGTAACTGCTCCAAGATATGATTGGAATTAATAATTTAGAATCATCTCTCCTGGAATACAGTCTATCCTTTACAGTTCAACACCTTATTTTAAAACACGTTTCTGGTACAATTTGTTCTGTTATTTTCTGTAAGACACTAATGATATTTACAGTAGGTTGAATCAATACTGCCCCCTTTGATATTTCTTCTTCTTTACAACCATTTGAGTATATTTTCTATTTTCCATGTCAAGATTTTTGCTCCAGTCCTGTCCATCATGTTTCTGAATGTGTTTTTGTCAAATTTGTTACATTTTGGTTCCATCTAATGTGGTTTTTAGCTCTGTAATACTATTCTTATTTTTCTCTGATACATTTTGGCCCACTTTCAATTCCTTCTATTGTTTAATAATCCCTTAGTTAAAACCTTATAAATAGTCTATGAAAGATCATTTTTAGTTTTTCTAAAAAACTTATTTGTATTTTTTTAAATATAAAGGACTTTTTTTCTCTTAACTTTTCCTTTGTTCTCTTGGACAAATTATCTTAATTGTTGCTTTCCTAACTGTTTTATTTTGTAACTTCTATTATACTAATGTTGCTCTACTCCAAAACACCTTCTAGTTATTTTTAGCAGAATTTAGGCACAGGTACCATATTGATTCCTTTCTAATTAAAACTCATCTTTGAATGATACAATCTTTTAGCTGAAGGATAGTGTCAGAATGGGAAGATGGTGAGTTAGGACAACCATAGCTCTTATTTTGGCTTGCCATTTCAAATATCCTCTCAATACAATCTGCTATTTTATTTGCTCTGGGATATAGCTCTTCTAGTTTTTTAATGTTCTAGAAACTGGTACAGTTCAAAGTGACACTGTTTAATTCACAAGCCATCTAATTGCTTCTCCTTTTTTCTGTGCTTACATCCTTGCTGGAGGTCTCCTTTCCTGGGAGACCAGATGTCCAGCAGGGAAACATGCTCACATTCTTGGAGGACTGGAGCAAGAATATAAGAATTTAAGTAGGCCTGGCAGAGCCTGTGTTATACCTGAGAGCACCTGCTGTACATAGGGAGAAACTATTCTTCAGCTATGGCTGTTAGTGGCCTTGGGAGAGTGGGATTATTAGAACCTTATATTTTCCCAAAGAATTCAGAAATTCTGATTTTTATGTGAGCTCTTTATAAAAGTCAGCAAATGACAAAAAATAGCAAACAAAAAATAAAAACATAATTAGGTCAAATATAATAATGTGCTTGTAGTTGTAGGCCACATTTAGTCTTAGAGCCTCTCATTGAAACAGCTATTAAAGGAAAAAGAAAAAAGTCCTAATGGCTTTTCCTGTGGCATCCTATGGTGACCAGGAGGTCTCTAGAGGGACACTAACAACTGCTTCTCCCCTGGTTGGCCCGGGACTCTAAGCTTATGAAGATATAGTGCTACATTTTACCTATTGCTGATACCTTTGGAGCTTACTAGGTCTTTCCCTAAGAGTAGGTTTTGAAAGTTGGAAGAGGGAACAGAGATACCTTTATTGTAGGAGATGCATGTTTGTGAGAATATGAGGTAAAGAAAACCTGATAATGGGAAGTGAAAAGACACACCTCTCACTGGCTTACAGTGATGGAGACAGGGGCTCAGCAGGTTCCCTTCCATTTTTCAGTAAAAGAATGCTGATGACAACAACATAAACCGCTAGGGATTATGATGAGATGCTTACCAGGTGAATGAATCCTGCCGCTGTGAACCAGGTACTGAGAACTATTGACAACAGTTTGGAAAACTTCACTGAGTTACTAGAGGAAGAAAGACAAAGAGCGGTTGGGTCTCTCTAACAGAGTCCAGAACAACATAAACACCTCATTCTCTAAGATGTTGCTACACAAAGTGTGGCTCATGGACCAGAAGGAATGGTGTCACCCGAGAACATATTTGAAATGTGGCATCCAAGGCACTACCCCAATCTCCCAATCTGCATTGGTACAAGATTCTTTGCCTGATTCATATACACATTAGAGTTTGAGAAACACAGCTCTGAAACTCGCCTAGTCCCATGTGCTTGTTTGGAAAATTCGAATTTTGCTGTGATAGCCACTAGCCTCATATCACTTTTAAAAATATACTATATGTGGACCATAGAGATTGTTACATTGCCCAACATAATAATATACAATGCATTATGCCAGGAATCTGAAGAGTAGAAATCCAGGGAGCATATTTGCAAAATAAAATTCTGACCAGAACACAAAAATGTAAAGTCACTCAGACTGCTGAACTGATAACAGGGTCTTTAAGAGAAGAAGTACTAGAGGAGCCCTTGCCAGCTAAGTAGAGCCCTAGAGTTTAGCTAAGATCTCTATGGTTTTCAGGCAGGACCACCTGTCACACAGGAAAAGTCTTTCCTCCTCCAGCTTCTCCATAATTCATAAACACGTAGCACTGAAATCCACGTGGCCTCTAATATTTGATGCTTCTAATTTTACTGTCAAGGCATGGAGATTTTGAGTGGGTAACAGACCAAACTGCTGAAAATTTTACAAGTATTGATGCTGAAAGGTAGTTTGGATTATGTTCTTGCTATTGTCTGGAAATACTTAGGTGGCTATTTTTCCATAAGCAATAGTTCACTGCTGCTACTGGGTAACATTTAGCTTTGAGGAATTGTGTTATACTCCAAAGCTTGAAAAATTGTTTCTTTTTTTTTTTTTTTAACCTAGCCAGGAGACACATGAGTCAAATATGTAGAACCAATGTCTCTGAATTGCTTTGACTTTTTTTTTTTTGGTGGAGGGACCTAGAATTAAAACCTAAATAAACTTATATACCATAGCTTTACAAAACAAAGACTAAACCAGCTCTTTAAAATGATTACAAAGTTTTCAGCTAGTGTAAGATGTAATATAATGGGAGAATGTGAACAAATATTGTCTTGGCAGCTGAGAAATTTCATGATCTTTGCACTGAAATTCTGATAAGACATGTATTGAGTTTAAGGTCCAGTTAATACATTCATTTTCTAATCCAAACTAGTATGTAAGCAGTACTTTGGTCAAGACTACTTACCTGGTCTTGGTGGCTCGTAGAATTTGCAAGATTTGAGGGAGTTCTAGCAGCCGCAATGCTCTTAGGAACCTTAAACCTACAAAGCAATGGAAAGAAGAAAGCTGCCAAAACCAGAGGGTCACTCCAGAGGGAGCCTACGTTATAACACCATTGGAATTGCTTGCATTCTTTTTCTCCCTGACATGTTCCAAATTTATTCTCATGTTATAGGTTTAACAGCATAACCTGTAGTTCAAAAACTAGCCCTGACACTGTTGTAACCTAAGGCAATCCCCTTGACTTCTCTAGTTCCTTATCTGTAAGATGGGAATGTAAAATGTAGAATGGTGCTATTTTAATAGTACCAACCTCACAAAGTTGTAGCATCCATATCAAGCATGTAGAAGCATGCCTCACATATTATGGGGATTACTCATTTTACTCTATTTAACTCTTCTTTAGAACGGAGAGCAAATTTACCCTTAACCACTTAAACTCCTGACTATACAATCTCTATGATATACTTCACAATGTTTGTATGATGTTTTTCTTTAGGTGGTATGATAATATTAGCAAGGAATAGAATTCATATTTATTTTATAGATAATAAATCATAATATGAAATTACATGAAACTGATCAAAGCTACATAATATTCATGCACTGTCAACACATCTGCCTTAAAGACAAAACACCTAATTAAACAATTAAAATGTCATAGCACATATGAAGATAATGACTAGCTTTTAAAGACAAAGGGAGGATTTTCATATCCCCCTGTTCCTGTGGGATCCCAGCATAAAGGTGCCACGAGGGGAATGGGATGTTGGAGCCTTCTGTCTCACATTACAAATGCAGCCAATTCCATCAACAACTGTTGAACACCTACTGTGTGCCTGCTGCACTGCTAAGTGTTGAAGTAAAAAAAATGGTTTCTGCAAGTGTATTACAAAACCATACTATTAAGATGAGAGGTTTTTAAAATGACAGTCAGGTGCTGAGGAAAAATGAAAAATAGATACTTATAAATGAATGCTGAGCTTTAATTTTTTCATAGATATTGCTCCCAATTTCTACAGCACACGTACCTAGCCAATTGCTCTTCAAATAATAAGAAATGAAGGTTGGTGGAATAGTAAAGATGTCTACGATTGAATTCATCTCCAGCCAGAACTTGACCTTGTCATCAGCTGCCATAAACTATGAAATGGAAACAGAATAACACAAATTCTATTACCCGTAAGAATTTAAAAGAGAACACGGGCCGGGCGCGGTGGCTCACACCTGTAATCCCAGCACTTTGGGAGGCTGAGGTGGGTGGATCACGAGGTCAAGAGATCAAGAGCATCCTGGCCAACACGGTGAAACCCCATCTCTACTAAAAATACAAAATAATTAGCTGGGCGTGGTGGCACGCGCTTGTGGTCCCGGCTACTCGGGAGGCTGAGGAAGAAGAATCGCTTGAACCCAGGAGGCGGAGATTGCAGTGAGCCGAGATTGTGCCACTGCACTCCAGCCTGGGGACAGAGCAAGACTCCGTCTCAAAAAAAAAAAAAAAAAAAAAAAAAGAGAACATAAGAGATATCATTATCCAGCTACATTTTACTTATTAACTGGAGCCCTGATCTCCTATTTTACATATATACAGACACAAATATTTATATGCTATGTAGATGCTTTGGGAGGCCAAGGCAGGCTGATAGCTTGAGGTCAGGAGTTTGAGACCAGCCCGAACAACATGGCGAAACCTTGTTTCTACCAAAAATACAAAAATTAGCTGGTCATGGTTGCAGGTGCCTGTAATCCCATGTGCCTGTCATCCCAGCTACATTCTGTGGATTTGGGGTGCTGAGTTCTGTAAATGTCTATCAGGTTTTTTTGGTCCAGATCTGAGTTCAAGTCCTGGATATGCTTGTTAATTTTCTGTATCGTTGATTCGTCTAATATGGACAGTGGAATGTTAAAGTCTCCCACTATTATTGTGTAGGAGTCTAAGTCTCTTTGTAGATTGTTAAGAACTTGCCTTATGTATCTGGGTGCTCCCATATTGGGTGCATATATATTTAGGATCGTTAGCTCTTCTTGTTGCATTGATCGTTTTACCATTATGTAATGCCCTTCTTTGTCTTTTTTGATCTTTGTTGATTTAAAGACTCTTTTATCAGAGACTAGGATTGCAACTCCTGCTTTTTTTCTTGCTCTCAATTTGCTTGGTAAATCTTCCTCCATCCCTTTATTTTTGAGCCTATGTGTGTCCTGGCATGTGAGGTGGGTTTCCTGGAGAAAGCACACCAATGGGTTTTGACTTTTTATCCAATTTGCCAATCTGTGTCTTTTGATTGGGGCATTTAGCCCATTTACATTTAAGGTTAATATTATTATGTGTGAATTTGATACTGCCATTTTGATGCTAGATGGTTGTTTTGCCCATTAGTTGACCCAGTTTCTTCATTGTGTCCATGCTCTTTACCATTTGGTACATTTTGGAGTGGCTGGTACTGGTTGTTCCTTTCTGTGTTTCATGCTTCTTATCAGGAGCTCTTGTAAGACAGGCCTGGTGGTGATGAAATCTCTGAGCAATTGCTTGTTCGTAAAGGATTTTATTTCTTCTTCGCTTATGAAGTTTAGTTTGGCTGGATATGTAATTCTAGGTTGAAAGTTCTTTTCTTTAAGGATGTTGAATATTGGCCCCCACTCTCTTCTGGCTTGTAGGATTTCTGCCGAGAGATCTGCTGTAAGTCTAATGGGCTTCCCGTTGCGGGTAACCCAACCTTTCTCTCTGGCTGCCCTTAGTATTTTTTCCTTCATTTCAACCCTATAGGTTTCAAGTTGCTTGAAACCTATGAGAAACCCTGAAACTACAACAGAGTTTCTACTCCAACACCTAAGGAATCTGATGATTATGTACCTTGGGGTTGCTTTTCTTGAGGAACATCTTTGTGGTGTTCTCTGTATTTCCTGGACTTGAATATTGCCTTGCTAGGTTGGGAAGTTCTCCTGGATAATATCCTGGAGAGTGTTTTCCAGCCTGGATTCATTCTCTCCTTCACATTCAGGTAAATCTATCAAATATAGATTAGGTCTTTTCACATAATCCCATATTTCTTGGAGGCTTTGTTCATTTCTTTTTACTCTTTTTTTTCTATTCTTGCCTTCTCATTTTACTTCATTGAGTTGATCTTCAATCTCTGACATCCTTTCTTCTGCTTGGTCGATTCGGCTATTGAAACTTGTGTATGCTTTGCAAAGTTTTCGTTTTGTGTTTTTCAGCTCCATTTTCATATTCTGTTGAAACTTTTAACCTGGTTTATTGTTTCAAGTGCAGAAGAGAGAGTTTTTAGGTATCAATATATATTTAACAAATTAGGGCACAGACCATCTATCTTTAGAGTTTGAAAATGCGGGCAGCATGTAGGACCAACTGAGGCACAGTTAGTTCTCTGTATGTTGTGCCTGTGGTGTTTGGATATTACTCTCACTTTCGATAGGTACTTACTCTCAATCCAAAATAGAAACTAAAGAAAGCATTGAAAGCCAAATCAATAGGGATGGTTTTGTCTTCATATGATGAACAGCTTCTAACAGGGCTGGAAAAGAAATAAGGACAATTTGCAAAGATAAATATTTTAAAAGTACTATCTATATAAGACTAACGAAAGGAAAAGAATAGGAAATGTTTTCGTTATTCACCATGAATCCAGACACTTAAGTTCAAATCTCAAGAAAATTGCTTTTCTCTTGGGAGTAGAGGAATGCATGAACAAAACCAGTGGACTGCCCATGGAGCTGGAAATAACAGGAAAATTACCCATAATTTCTTTCATAGGATGTATTGATTTTATTTCCATTTTAACAATGGGGATTCAGAGCCAGAGAGATTGTGGGCTTTCCTTGGTTTGCAAGAACATCTATCCTGTCAGAATATTTCGACATTTGTTCTCTTCTGATATAGAGATACTCTAGGTCAAATGGATTGATTTGAACCAAATTCAAAGAAAATCTCCTAAAATATCTCTTAGGAATTTACAATACAAACAACAAGTTTCCCTACGTTCTCTAAAGTTGCCTGGTTTTTGTGGTCTTGCAATTCCAATTCCATTTTAGCTAGAAATCCAATATAATTCCCAGGTGATTGACATGGAATTCAGATTAGACTGGGCTTTGTCCAAAATAGCTGCCCTAACTGTGAGAAATACAAAGAGAATGCTTTCAGAGGACAGCAGACAACAATTTGCTTCTTTGTCACAGGTGAGGGCTGGCATTTTCCTTTCTCAATACCATCTAAAGTTGCTTGAAACCTATGAGAAACCCTGAAACTACAACAGAGTTTCTACTCCAACACCTAAGGAAACCAAAGGCATATGAAACCTTCATGAGTGGCCTAAGTGAGGGAAAGAAAGCTGAAGGCTGGCGTTCCAGAGACTCCAGAGAAAATCGGGGGTGGGGGTTGCACAACACCCTGACCCCTAGCAGTGGAAGGTGACAGGATACAAGGAAACTCTTGTATATTGTGCAGAGCTGGGCTTAGTGGGGGAAGCTAAACACATCATTCTTTTTTATGAGCGTGTATGTGTGCACGCATGTGTGTGTGTATGAAAGTATATTAAGCATTATTCCTGAGGAGAAAATTCTAAATTAGCTGAGCAACATACTGATACAGCAGACAAGCATGACGACATTGTACTCACTCCGTAGAATTGATGAAATAGATTATGAGAGACCCGATGCTTAGTACAAACACAAGGATCACCTGAAAATGAAAAACAGGGACAAATGTCTAAATTTATTTCATTGACATTAAATAAATCAACAAAAGTGTGTTTTCTCTTTTTATCGTACCTATGTACATGCAGCCATTTATTCACATATCACTTATGTTAGCATTCATTAATTCATCCATTTATCCATTCAAGAAAACTTGATTGGACCTTTTCTGAGTATTAAAAAAATGAACACATACCCATTTTACTTACCAAATTTTAACTCGCACACACATTTCAGAATACACAGTTTGTCCTTCTTGCTGTTTCTAGAGCCTTTTAATCTTTGATCTCAAGATGTCCTATCATGTATTCACTCATCAAACATCTATTAAGTGCTTAATAGGCATTATGCAATTTATAACATGCTAGAAAAGAAGGAGCTACTGGAAATAGACCCTGGATTTGAATTGTTGGTGATATGATAGAAGAAATAAATCCAGACATGTGCTCCCTAAAGGATACCCAGAATTTTCACAGTAGGGAAAATGCTACAAGTGATAAGAAGGTGAGATTTTACCATGCCAATGCCTCTGGTCTGTAAAACAGGGGGAACTTGGGGAATGCAATTAGAAACTGTCCATTCAAAGCCCTGGATGTGTTTGGATAAAATCTTTTGCAGCCTTTGTGACATTTCAGGGTAATTTTAGGTAATTTAACATTCCTCCAGTTATTTACAGTTTCCAAACCATCCAGCTTTTGAACATGTTTAGACAAGTGTAATTCTAACAATGAAACTCTGAATTTTATTTATGATTAAATCTTTTATTTGTTTGTTTATTTATACTTACTTATTTACTTTGAGACGGAGTCTTGCTCTATCCCCAGGCTGGAGTGCAGTGGCATGATCTAGGCTCACTGCAACCTCCGTCTCCTGGGTCCAAGTGATTCTCTTGCCTCAGCCTCCCGAGTAGCTGGGACTACAGAGGTGCAGCACCCCATGCCCAGCTAATTTCTGTATTTTTAGTAGAGACAGGATTTCACCATGTTGGCCGGGATGATCTCTTGACCTCATGATCCTCCTACCTCAGCCTCCCAAAGTGCTGGGATTACAGATGTGAGCCACTGTGCCCAGCAAATCTTCTCTTTATTTTAGCTCAGATGTTCCTTGGGTAGGCTAGGTATATTAGGAAAGGACTCAGTTTCACCTCTATTAACCCTTTTTAGGTTTTTATTCCTAGTTTCTGCTGACTAGGCTGCCTCTGACATCTCCAGAATTGTAGCTCCATGTGGGGAGGAACAGAAAGGGGAGATCGGAGAAGAAACTGTCTTGCTGGGCTGATATTAGATAATGATGTTCACACCCTGGGGCTCTCTGGGTATGAAAGATCTTTAATGTTTACTTTCATGGGTGGTCTCATTGCTCTTTGGAGATTCCAACTTAATTCATATTCAAATTCCACAAATATTTCTCTAGCTCCTCTTATGACCCAAGTACTCTTCTGTTTATCAGTGAGCAATATACGCAAAGATCCCTGCCCTCTACAGCTGGGATGACAAACGAAGATAATTAATCTGCAAATTATCTGAAATGTTAGAAGCTAAATGCTATGAAAATAAAGCAAAGCAAAATAAAGGGGAGAAATGCAAGGGGAAGGGGAAGAGGGAAGACAGTCTTTTTGATATTTAGTGGCTGAGCATTCCATTTGTGGTTCCCTTGATTTCGGTGAAGCATGTTCTTTCACTGCAACTGTTCTCTCACTTTTGTTTTCTGCTGGAACCCTTATTCTCCCAGATTCCCCATTCACCTGGTTATAGAAGTCTCTCCCATGTGATCCACATCAGGCCCATGGAAACTCTTAAGGTTTCTTTGCTCCAACAAACACTAGAAGGGACAGATTATGCCCTGGGTGGCAACTCAGCTGACACAAACAGCTAGCCCAACTGTGAGCCACAAAGGAGCCACAGACCTGTCCTCTGTGCTCCCAAAGTTCCAAAGTAGGCAAATTGAGATTTCTGAGTGGTTCCTCTTCAGCTTTCTGTCCTAAGTTTGAGATGAGAGGAAAGCAACCCCCTATTTCTGCAACAGCAAAGCTCCTTCCAAAAATGCTCTTCTATTTTTAATTTACCCCAGCTTATGTGCGATTGGGTAAAAGGCTGGGAGCTTCAACTGGTTTTCTTTCAACTGCTTTGCAAGTGGTAGGGTTGAGGTCTTAGCTCTTATTGTAAGCTACATTTTAAAAATCTAGGTTAAGTGTTGATGAAGACAGTACTAACTTTGAGGATCTCATGCAGATATTCATTTACCTGTGACCTGAAGCTCAGAAAAGATGTTGGGAGTGGAGATACACACACACACACACACAGACACACACACACACACACACACACACACACACACACAAACATATACCTCCACTTCAAACATCTTTTAATAGCAGCATATTGGTAATTATTAATTTTAGTGAAATACATCTGCTTTTCTTCACATATGATTATGTACATTGTTTCTCTCATGAAATCCCATAAAAGGTTCATGCAAAAATCATATATTGACAGATTTCTGGAAAGATGATAGCATACATGCCATATGTTTACAACCCCCCCCCAAACCATGGAAATGAACAAAAACACATAAGTAAATTTAAAAAGAAAAAAAAATTATCAAAATTAAGAACTGCATACCACAAACCCAAAGAATATTATCCAGAAATCATAAGGAACAGATAGCAAAATGTATATTACAACCAAAAGAGGGCACTGGGAGCAGACAGCTTTGTGGACACTAAAAAGAGAAAAGATCACCCAGTGCCCAGCAAGCACACTATCCAGAGACAAAACTCCTTACCTGAGGAATTTAGAAGTGATTGGACTTTCCTATTATCTAAATCAGGCATCTGGTTCCAGGTTTCTTTCCCCCAAATTTATAAGTAACTAGAATTTCTATACGTCTCCAGAATGCATGCATGCTGAAACTCATTGTGCAACCCTTGTTGACATCAGGGCCCACAACGTCTACAAATATAATCATTTATTATGACCTATGTGGCTAATATGGTCCAAATTACCCTTAAGCTCCTGCTTAAAGGTCCAAAGATACCCCTAAGGAAAAGTTCATCTCGGCACACTCAGTCCTGTTTTGCTGAAGCACCTTGCTGAACTCTGCTGCAGTTTTCCTTCATTCCAATAACACTTTCCTTTTTCAGACCTATAGTGTTGTCAGTCACTCTTACCAACTCTCAAGATGACTACTTTCTGATGCCAGGGCTCTGCCACGTTGCCCAACAGACACTGTTCAGTGATCCAGGTAGAAATGAGAAATAATTCTGAGAAGAGCTGTACATTTTTCTTGGATTGGAGGAGCAAAATCTGGAATAGCCAGCTATTCAGAGATGGGTAGAAAGCCCTATACCTGAGCCATGGATGCCATGGATTGGAGATGGGGCCATTCAGCCACAAGTGGCCAAGAGGAGACACTCTGAGGCTTAGTAGTCCCAGAGGAGGAACCTCTTGGCTAGTGGCAACTGTTATTTTTCTAGGAGGCACATTAGAAAGAAGTCAAAGAAAAAGTAACTAAAAGAGTGGAGACTTCATCCAGACAGAGCCTTATCTGTAGAGTTGCTGGCCCCAGCCTTATTTCCCAACCTTGTCTTTATGAGGAAACACATAGAAACTTGGGATTTTGATTTTTATAACAGGATCTAAAAATCCCTTTTTAGCTAGTGGATAGTTGTGGGGGGTCTTCAGATAAGAAATGAAATCCAATGCAGCCTAAAAGGTCACCCTGAATACTCTAAACCTTTGGGAATGTTACCATACCATGGAAAAGTGTCTTTTTATGAGAAGTACAGGAAAACAGGAGGATCAGGCAAAGATAGTACATAGAATGACTTTCATGAAAGTGTTAACTCAGAATCTGTTAAGATTCAACATTTTAAAATTACAGTTAGAGTTTCTAGTGAGATTTGAGAGGATATTATACTGATAAAATAAATGCAGCCCACAATCAGAAGGAACAATAATACAGCAAGAGAGTTCTTGGGGCAGGAAGGAATGTGATTGACAAAATTAAAATCTCAATACAGGTACTGAATAGCAGAATGGATACTGATGAAAGTGAACTAGAATAAAGGAATTCTCCAAGACTATCAAGTAAAAAATCGACGATAAAAATTATAATTAAAAGAGCAGGGTATATGCAAGGCAAACAACTATAATGGGCATTCTAGAAGAATAAGACGAATACTCCTACAAAAAATAAATAAATAAATAAATAAATAAACCTAAAGAAAAAAGCAAAAGGTGATTCCCTGAACTGAAAATTGACCTGAATCTAGATTGAAAAAAGCCCACTAAGCCTTGTCAGGGAGGAAACATTGAAAGAAGACACACACATAGCTACATCATGGCAAAAATAAGACTGACTTTGTAGTTCTCCTTTCTAATCTATATCAATCGGGATCCAGCAGGGAAAGCAGGAATCATACCAGTCATTTTAAGAGAATTGAATTTTAAAAACTTACTAAGTAGATTGGAATAGCAGAAAGGCAAAAAGAGGAATTTGGGCATAAATAACGGTGAGCTTCTGAGCTTCTGCACCTCAGTGGCTGGGGGAACAACAAGAAAGAGGTTGGAATTCTCAAAATTTAGTAGTTTACAAGAGGTGCTCTTTGGGTTTGGGATTCAGACTTTCCAGAAAAAGAGTCAAACTTTGTAAAACATTTGAAGAGATTTATTCTGAACCAAATATGAATGACCATGGCCCATGACCCAGCTGTCAGGAGGTCCTGAGAACATGTGCCCAAGGTGGTCAGTGTGCAGCTTGGTTTCAAACATTTTAGGGAGGCATGGGACATCAGTCAAATACATTTAAGAAAGACATTGGTTTGGTCCAGAAAGGCAGGACTCAGAGCAGTGGTGGGGTGGGCTTCCAAGCTATAGATAAATTTAAACATTTTCTGGTTGACAATTGGTTGAGTTTTGTCTAAAGACCTGGTTAAACTAAAAGATTGTGGAGACCAAGGCTTCTCTGAAGTCTTATGGCGGCTGCCCCTAGAGACAATACATGACAGATGTTTCCTATCCAGATCTTTAAAAGGTGCTAGACTCTTAGTTAATCTCTTTAGGATTGGGAGGGACTGGAAGAAAAAGATCTAGCTATGTTAATAGAGACTCTTTACAGAGGCACATATTACCCCATAAAGGATAGCAAAGGAAAGGGCGTTTCAATATATGGCAAAGAAACATGTTTTGGGGTAAAATATTTTGACTTTCTTCTGGCATAATATTATGCCAGTCAGATTGGAAAGTAAGTCACAATATTTAGGGTTAAATAAAACCCATCTGATGAGAATTTATGGTTTGTAGGGCACGACTCCTCAGATCCCTTATAGGAATCTGGACAAGATAAAAAATATCAGAGCTTACTCCTCAAGACTTAAGAGGAAGGATCCTGGCACAGATGCTAATTGTGCCTCCACAGAGACACTGTGAGCTGCTCCTGGCAGTGTTGGAAAAAAAATGGAAACAAGAACTAAGTACAACAACTGGACTACAAATCTATTATTGACTAGGCAAGACTGAAAGGAACAGATACAAAACACAGAAGCAACAAACAGTTCTCTTTCTGACCTCTAGGCTTCCCGCGTCGTCTCGTACTCCCTATTGGCAGAGTCAAGGAGCAAGCTTACAGAAGAGACATACTTATTAAGTTCTGGCCCCACCTCACAAAGCAGAGGAGAGAGACTACATTGGGAGCTGCTAGACGATAGCTTTGTACCTGGCATGTGGCCCTAAGTTCTAGAAAACACTGGAGCAGCTTTTACAGAGTTTTAGGGAAAACAGATTGCAAGCCAAGAATTCTAAAGTCAACCACATTGTTGTTTACTTAAGAGCAAGAAAAAAACATTTTGGGCTCTTAAAGATTCAGAAAGTATTACTCAATCCCGCGGCAATTATTCTCATGCAAAAGGAGCATATAGATATAAAAAACACACAAAGAAATATAGGGCAGATAGTTTGTTCTGCATTTGATTTACATAATGCTTATAACATTCTATTAAAATTAAATTATCCACATTAGTGGATGCTGAAAAATAAAGTAATAAAAAAATAATGTAGAAATGTAAATATCAGCCAATGGTCAGTGCTTACTCTGCCTTGACTGGTTTACATGTATTATGATAGAATTCTCCCTGAGACACTCTAATGGGTGTTATTATAACCTCCTTTATATTCATATTATGTGAATTAACTTCAATTTAGAAAAATTAACTCACTCAGGATTACATAGTAGGAAGTGGAGGAGTGAGTGTTGGAACCCAAATCTCCTGAAATTCACAAACATGTAGTTCAGCCTCTCTGCTGAGATATGAAATTCAGACCCTGACAGAGCTCCTAGTGTGTGTCCAATACCTGTTCTCTCTTTCTTTACTAATAGATCTCCCATTTGTTTGTTTAAGCCGATATTTAGACATTCTATTATGCAGTAAATTAAATCTCTAAATATTATAATATAAAAACCAATAAAATAGAACACCATAAAGGAAAATGATTACATTTCCCTGGCAAATTAAAAAATAAATGCATTTTTTAAATCAACATAAGAACAAAAATCCAGCAGCATGACACTTACAAAAGACACACTTAAGAGGAAATAAAAAAGAAAGATTGAAAGACAGCTAGGCAAAGATAGCTCAGTCAAGTAGGAATAAAATGAAAGCAGAAAGATTAATGTTACATACTAATACTGCATTCTAAAATATTCCAGCAAAAGCAAAACAAAACCATAAACAATACAAAATTTGGAAAAAATGGATATTTCATATTGATAAAAGGCCAAGAAGATTCATATTGATATCAGCCAAGAAGATACAAAAATAACTGTGTCTATCAATGGATATCATATTAGAATATATCATTCAAAGTCTGCTGGAAATACATGACAGCCAATAAAACTAAAAAATTATAAATGAAGCTTTCTGACATGTCCCTTTCAATCATTCAGCAAATAATTAAGGATATGGAAAACACATATAACATAATTAGTATTGCTTATACATCAAATAGATAATATATAGTCTTTAAAAATTCCATTACCTAGTAGTAAAAATTGATTATGTACTAGGCAACAAAGAATTTCTCCATAAATTCTGTAAAGTAGAAATCATAAAAGCTTTGACATTCTTAGACCATAAATTTCTGCCAAAGTAGAAAAGATAGCCACTCTATCCCCAGTCAAAAACTCGTCCATCCAAGGAAAGTGAAAGCATACATTTCTCTAAATGGATCATGAATCAAACAAGAAATCAAAACTAAAACTTAAACAACTTGGGCCAGGTGTGGTGGCTCACGCCTGTAGTCCCAGCACTTTGGGAGGCCAAGGCGGGTGGATCACCTGAGGTCAGGAGTTCGCAACCAGCCTGGCCAACATGGTAAAACCCTGTCTCTACTAAAAATACAAAAATTAGCTGGGCATGATGGTGCATGCCTATAATTCCAGCTACTGGGGAGGCTGAGGCTTGAGAATCGCTTGACAACAGGAGGCAGAGGTTACAGTGAGCCAAGATGGTGCCACTGCGTTCTAGCCTGGGTGACAAGAGTGAGACTCCATCTTAAAAAAAAAAATTAAACAACTTAAAAGATGAATTCTTCATCAATAAAACTAAGAGCATTACTTGCCATAGTCTCTGAGATATAGCCAAAGAACTACTCTGAGGAAAAATTGTGATAAAATTAAATTCAATTCAGAAACTGGAAAATTCAGGCAACCCAGATGTCTGTTTCCACTGTGAAGACTGTGCAAAATGGTGGGACCTAGCCTGGGCTTGTGGTGTTGTCTTCTGTATCTGGGCTAAGTTGAGTGAGGTGATAAAACTCTAGTCCTGAATACAAGGATATCCAGCCTGACAACAAATAGTACCCGATCCAATGGCCCGGCTGACCCCGAGGGCAAAGGATGAGCTGGATCTCAGAAAGACACTCATCGAAGCTGCCCCAGGCAAGAACAAGCTCTGTGTTGGAAGATCCAGTGGTCTAGTGAATTCACCAACACAATGTTGAAAGGAGGAAGTCAAGTACTGCCAGATCCTTCAGTACACAGACTCAGGGAACTACGGACAGGAGACGTTTGAAAATTACCAAGCTGCTCTGCAAAGGAAGGGGCAAGTGTCCAGCCCAACCCACACCACCTTCCACCAGCCACTGAGGAACTTTCCTGGGGTGCCAGCCTGGGATGGGTCAGGTACTCATCCTCCAGGGGGCCATTTCTACCAAGTCCCTGTGCCTCTTGTTGATCTGGCCTTGAAGTGGATGATTACTGAGAGCCTGGACAAGGCATGGATGTGGATGCCAGATGTGAGGGCGGTACTGCTAGAGCCGCTGGGTTTCTGCAATCAGGGTCAGTGATTAGGAGAAAGCGCCAAGGGCATGAGACGTCCAAGATTAGTCACTGCTGGTGACAGAGGCATGTAGAGCCTCCGAGGGAAGGAACTCAGGCCCCTCTGGCATAGCTAACAGTGTGAGCCACTGCCACTGAAAACACCTGTGCTAAGTATGTTCTTTTTAAAGGGCAAGCTTCACAAGAACCATTGAGCAATGTGTGCATTACCCATTAATCCTTTTTGCCCTGGAGGCTAGAATTAGCTTTCTCTGCCTCACCTCCTTGCAAAGAGGAAATGTGGATTTGGGGTTTCCTCCCAAGAGACTTAAGACCCAATCAGACTTCTCTTTCCTCAGCTTGGGATGGACTTTTATTATTTTTTATTATTTTATTATGTTTTAATTTTTTGATTGAGACAGGGCTTTGCTCTGTTGCCCAGGCTGGAGTGGGTGGTGTGATCTCAGCTCACTGCAGTCTCAACCTCCTAGGCTCAGACGATCCTCCCACTTCAACCTCTCAAGTAGCTGGGACCACAGGTGTGCATCACCACACCTGGGTAATTATGTTTTTATTATTTTGTAGAAATGAGGTCTCACTATGTTGCTAGGCTGGTCTCAGACTCCTGGACTCAAGTGATTCTCCTGCCTCAGCCTCCCAAAGTTGTGGGATTACCAGGATGAGCCACCATGCCTGGCCAGGATGGATTTTCAGATGGTAAGAGGAAACAGTTTGGGTATCAGAAAAGATTTGTGAGAAAATCTTCATCCTGAACTGGTGATGTAGCATGTGATACATTCATTATAACTGACTAGAGGGGGAGAAAAGGAAAATTAAGAAAAATTAAGAAAATTAAGAAAACAGACTAGGGGAGAGAAAAGGAAAATTAAGAAAAACACTAAAATTGAGAAGGCTAAAGAAGATATTAATTATACATATGTGTGTGTGTAAATTCTAGACACACACTGAGGTATGTATATATCTATGAATGTATAATTAATGAATAAAGCTATTTTTTTATGAGACTAATGAAACATATCTCCAAAAAGGCTAAATGAGACCAAAAAGAAGGAACATGACTCATGAGGAAAGGGGAAGAAGGGTGCGAATTAGAGAAAGAGAGGCATACCAAACAAAAACAAAAACACAAAAGGTTCTTTCTAACCAAAGCTGGAATTTAATCTGTGGGGCAGTCAAGGAGAGACAAAGTTATCCACTCTCTGTTGGCTCCTCTTCCTTGGAAAATGACCTGTGGCTTGTATTCATTTAAAATCAAGGTGACTTTATTGTCCAAACATACAGACTTCTTTTTTTTTTTTTATTGCATTTTAGGTTTTGGGGTACATGTGAAGAACATGCAATATTGTTGCATAGGTACACACGTGGCAGTGTGATTTGTTGCCTTCCTCCCCTTCACCTATATCTGGCATTTCTCCCCATACTATCTCCCCCCAACTCCCCACCCCCCACTGTCCCTCCCCTATTTCCCCCCAACATACCCCAGCGTATAGTGCTCCCCTCCCTGTGTCCATGTGTTCTAATTTTTTAATTAAAGATATTTTATGCTTCTAAAATAGTCACTTATATGTTATGCTTTGAAAAATTAGTCACCCAATCAAAAGCCTTGAAGATCTTTATTACATAAAAAAATTATATTTAAATTGAACATCTTTGAAACTTTTATAGCAACATAGTCTTTTTTTCAAAATATTGTCATGATTTAAATTCTAATAATTTAGATTTGTTTTCTTCAAGTTGTTATATACTTTCTTCAAGCTAATGTGCATTTTCATATTCCCGTCATAAATTAGCATGTATAAAGTGTATTTTCTCTTGTTATTTATCTTTGGTAATACAGATCTTTATAGAAGCAGAGGCAAAAAAATGTGTTAGGGATTAAGATGTGTGTGTATGGTATCCATTTCTTCTGATTTTTTGATTAAAATTGTGTCTTGAGGGGATCATGTGGGATGAGAGACTCAAGGAAGATGAATGAGCATGGTCCATATAGCCTTTTAAAAATTATTTCAAATACTGCTACAGTGGTGCTTCCAGTGGAACCACAGTGTTTTGCGACACCTGTAGCCTGGGCAAACTGATCTAGGTTAGCAAATTGGGGTGACCATTATTTGAAAGACTCAATGAGAATGTGCCTGAGGTGGCAACTGAGCATCCCACAAGCTTGCTTCTTTCTCTTTGTCTTGACATCTCTGTTGCTTTGGTTTTAGATCCAGCAGTTCTCAGTAACAAGGTAATGTTTTCTGACTTCTCTGTAACTTGCTGCCATTTATGTTTCTTAGATTGAAGTCTAGAAGTGGCTTTTCTCAGTGAGTGTCTGGTTTATGTTGGGAATGGGTAAAAAGATGTGGGGCGCAAGCAGTTGTGACCCAACTCACCCAGAACAATGTCAACCACCTTGGACTCTGAGAACTTACTTAGAATGAACCTGGGGTGTAATTCAGACCTCATCTTGACCTCACATCTTAAGGATGAGAAGAGGATATTTGTTATAAACAATAAGCTTTCCCATTCTTTTGTGCCATTGCATATTAATCTCAGGCTAGCATTGAATATTGTGCTAAAAGTTACATTTATCATATAACAGAATCTTTGTAACAACCATACAAAGAAGGTGTTAGTATCTGATTAACAAATGAGAAGAAGGAGGCTAAAAAATTAAAAATTTACCCATCTTTACCCAGTTAATAAATACTAGAGCAGATGCAAACTCATCTACATGTCTTCATTTCATATGCTTAAACATTGTATGTGAATTTCTAAGTGAATTAATCATACACAAGAATAACTCAAGTGAGTTATTCATACACAAAAATCCTAGAATTTTTTATGGCATTTCAATCTCAAACAAATAGCACATAGTAACAGTTTTTAACATTGTTAAATGTTAAAATGACATACGGTTTTTCAATAAATCAGACACTGAAGTAAACTGTATTTTATGAAAATCATTTGGTTTCTAAGCTCCCCAGAAGTTTCCCTTTTTCTGTATCTTTAGTAGTACAGGTATTGCTTTTAAGGAGCTGTTACTCTTGGTAACATATCTTTGATCACTCCTTGTCTCCCAATATCCTGCAATGGGAGCGTTCCCTGACCCCCCTTGCAGAACGTGCAATAGGAGTGTGACTTGTCTGTTCAGTTGCTACTGCTGCTTAAACCTCTTACAGGAGTGGGAGTATACAGACAGACAAGTGCAGAAGCCAGAGCAAGCACCCCTGGGCTCCAGCCCCATGGCAGCATCCAGTGGTGGGAGCCTGCAATTCCCAAAGCCCAAATGGGCGTGTATTACAGTGGGCGTTTTTAGCCTTGCCATCCACAGATGGCTTAAGTGTTAACCTGCTCGGTGGATCCTCTGCCTTTTTGCAAGGGCAGGGGACCAGTGTGACAGCCTTCTGTATCCAGAGCTTTTGTACACCATCCCAGAGGAATCGGATTACACACAGACTTGAGGAATGAATGAGTGGTGGAGATGGCTTTTAGTGGGCTGGATGGGGAGCTGAAAAGAGGATAGTGTAGGAAGACGGTCTTCCCCTGGAGTTTGGCTGTCGAGTAGCTGATCTCTCCAACTGTCCCCAGATGAACTCCTCTCAGTGTTCAGATGCTCCTTCTCTTCTCTCCTTCTCTGCTGCATTGTTCTGCCATTTGTCTGCTTATCTACTTGGATCCTTATCTCCTTGTCCACTTCTGAAGCCTGGGGTTTATAGGGATATAGGACAGGGGCATGGCAGGCCAAAAGGCAGCTTTGTGGGCACAAAAGCAGGAATGCCTGTCCTTATTTAGGGCCACAGCATTCATGTATTTGTTATTATTCTAGTTCCTCATTTCTGTCGAAGTTCTAATAAGTATGTAAGAATTCTCGTGGCCTCCTAATAGCATGATGAATGAAAATTAGATCCTCTGTGTTATGTACATCTCACCAGTAATAATATGAATATTAAAAATGATGTCTCTTAAAATGTAGGATATTTTAAATCAATACAATTAAACTATATTCCAACCTTATCCATTTCTATAGCTGTTGATTTTTATAATAAACAAATACATAAATTGTTGTTACTCAAAAAAATGAAAGTACAGGTAGTAAATATTCTGGACACTCTGAATTCTGTTTCTGATGTTACCATGTTTACTGCATATAAGATTCAGAAAGAGTCTCTAAAACACTCATGATTTTGTTTTTGTTTTGATTTGAAGAATATAGCTAACTATCCCATATAACTGTTGTAGTAATTAAAAGACAGAACGCAGTTAAAAGATCTTTGAAAACTACAAAAAGGGAAAAACAGGTTATTTTTATAGAGAAGTTAATAAGAAAAATTCTCACATTTTCAGATAAACTATTAGCAGTTAAGACAGGTTAGGGTATGTGTTGGTAGATGCTTTTAAAGTTTGTAGGGTAATCATTGTCAAGTCTGTAAAGACAAAAGATACCACCTTCTCCAATAAACATCTTCACCCAACAGAGATCAAATTCTATTTCAACTAGTTTGGCAGCTGTGGTAGTCTTTATCTTTGATGGTGACATTTTCTTGTAGGCATCAAAGTATTATAGGAATGAAAGAGAAAAAATCAGACATTGGTTTACCTCAGACTGAGGCATGTATAAATAAGGTAAACTCACAGTCTCTAATAAAATAAGGTTGATGTTTTGTTCTCAAAAGCATTCATGACAAGTTTCCTCCTTTCTCTAATGCTGAAATGAACAGAGGGACTGTAGAGGGAAATAAGAGAGATTAAAGCCCATTATTTCTATATTGTTAAATTATAGCAGCTTGAGCGTATCGTTCAGTTGTCATCTAATTGAGAAGCTCATTCAATGAAGTAACCAAATGCACCTTGGCACCTGATTTGTCATGGAGATAAAAAAATCCAACATTGTTTGGATCACTTTTAAAAACCTGACTAAAAAGAATTTCTGTCATCTTTTTTGATCCTTCTTTGCTTACAAAATTTTGCTCTATTATAGTTTGTTGAGTAATGGTGATAGCATATGAAAGTTCTTTCCTCACAAACCTGATTATCCAGTTTCCCAAAAGAATTTCTTTGATGTTACATCATGCAGAGGGTGGCTAACAAGGTTAAATACATGAAGAAAGTCCTTAACATTTTTGCAACTTCAAAAAACAATCAGACTCAGAATTTTGTATTAAGATCTTTAAACCTAGAAAAGCAATAGAATCATTTTGCAAATCTTGTTCATATTTTTAAGTGAAATCTCCTGTTTTTAAATCTAGTATTCAAAGAACAGTAAGTAGTTTAGCTCTTCTGTCTTCATTTATCAGTTAAATTCAATAGGTTAAATCCATTTCCTATGGACTAGTAGAGGATTTTGGACCCACGTGTATGATACGAAATAGGAACATGCAACTGTAACTCTTCAACAGCTGCATCATAAAATGTGGGACAATGGGTTTAGCAAAAGTCATTTTAATACTGTAATTGATGGACTAAACCTTCTCAATGCCAGCTCTATAACTACATTATAAACCAACTGTGGCTTTTTCTAGTTTAGAGCTGTCCGGGTTCATTAATTTAGGTACGGCTATAAGAATATGCTCAATAAAAGTACTTGCCTAATTATATAAGACATTAAGTTTACCCTGCCAGCTATAAAACATTTTAATATAGAGTATCCATTTTGAACCACTATTCAACCAACCATGAGGTCACCTGAACAATGGATGAAGAAACCTTAGCTCAGAGTTGCAAGGTTTTAGGTTACGAGCCTAGAAAAAAAGATACGGCAGCCTACACTGTCCCAGTCTAATTTAATGTCCATACAGTATTGGTTGCTTCTTTTCCCTCAAGATACTATGACTGAAAATTCTCTTTCTCAATATTAAGCCTCATATAAAAACTATTTTATATTTCTCTCCCCAACAAAGGAAACTTCTTTCTCTTACATTTCTATCCATGTTCCTTCTTTTACCACCCTACTTTTGTTCACTGGAGGTCTGAAACACCCTCTTGAAGCTCTGGAGCCCTGGTCTAGAACTTTAGTCTGAAAATAGCCCCTCACTGAGCATCACTTTCTGTACTTGAAGGATGTGGTTAATATCTTGCTATGGTTTGTATGTATGTGTTCCTCCAAAAATTCATATATTGGAACTTAAGCACCAAGGTGATAGTATTAAGAGGTGGGGCCTTAGACCTAGCACAGTGCTGATGCCTGTAATCCCAGCACTTTGGGAGGCCAGGCAGGCAGATTACTTGAGCCCAGGAGTCAGAGACCAGCCTGGCTAACACTGTGAAACCTCATCTCTACAAAAGACACAAAAATTACCCAGCCATATCAGTGCATGCCTATAGTCGCAGATACTAGGGAGGCTCATGTGGGAGGACCACCTGAGCCCGGGAGATTGAGGCTGCAGTGACCTGTGACCATACCACTGTACTCCAGCCTGGGCAATGGAGTGAGACCCAATCCAAAAAAAAAAAAGGTGCTTTTATGAAATAATTCAGTCCAAAGTGTTGCACCCTCATGAATGAATTAGTGCTCAAATAAAAGAGGTTGAAAGGAGCACAGTAATGCCTTTTCTGTCCTTCTTCTATGTGAGGACACACCAAGAGGCTCCATCCTGAAAGTAGAGAGCAGCTCTCAACAGACAAGAATCTTCCTGTGCCTTGATCTTAAAGTTTCCAGCCCCCAGAACTGTGAGGAAATAAATGTCTGCTTTTTTATACTCAATCTTAGATTTTCTTTATAGCAGCATGAATGAACTAAGAAAATCTTCCTCTATAGAACTGTTGTGAGAATTAAAATAGTTAAAGTAAGTATACACCTCACAGATAGAATACAGAAGATTGACCAATGAAAGAAAAAATAACTCTTCATATTGTTGTGCAGAACTTACATATTATTGTAACTTTCCTTGCCAAAAGGCTTTGTTTCATCTTGTATAAATATCCTGTAATGCCAGGTTGATTGCATGTTCACAGTGAATTTGTGCTGTACTCATATTCAGTAGCCTTCACCTATCCAACAAAGTGTTTTGTATACAGGAGGTAAATGAATGAATGAGTGGCTGGATGAATGGATGAATGAATGGAATTCTTGCTCTTGATCTCTTTCTTAACAGTGATTTGGTTGTGGAAGACACACTGTACATTTGTGGATGCATCCAATTTAAGAATAGTAACATAGAGATGAACTAACAGTGTTTAGAACATACATAGACAAAATAAAGATGCTTCCTGTGGGGATGACAGGTCATATGAATACCTGGGAAGGTCTGGGAAATTTTGAACTAAACCTATAATGTGTATTTTAACTCTCTTACTTCAAAGTCTGTTTCCAGTTAATCAGCTACTGACTCTACTTAAAAACATTACCAAAAACAATTTCCTAATAATCTCAATCATATTTTAAAATATCAACTTTTTTTTTTGAGACAGAGTGTTGCTTTGTTGCTAGGTTGGAGTGCAGTGGCCTGATCTTGGCTCACTGCAACCTCCACCTCCAGGGTCCAAGCAATTCTCTTGCCTCAGCCTCCCCAGTAACTGGGCCTACAGGTGCCTGCCACCACACCTGGCTAATTTTTGTATTTTTAGTGGAGACAGGGTTTCACCATGTTGGCCGGGCTAGTTTTGAATTCTTGACCTAAAGTGATCTGCCCACCTCAGCCTTCAAAATTGCTGGGATTACAGGCATAAGCTACTGTGCCTGGCATACTTTTATATACCTTTAAACAGAGATTTTTAAAAATTCAGCATTTCAAATTTGCAAGGCAAGTTCGTATTCATTTCCATTGTCCTTCTATTTTACCTAAAATAGATTCATAGCCAGGTTATTGATATGATAAAGAACGAACGGGAAGAACTGGGCTTTCCTGGCTGACAACACAAACTTAAGATTTACATGTGCTTTTTCTTTTTCCCTTCAGTTGACTGCATGCATTGCATCAGGTTTTGGTTTGTTTGTTTTTATTCAGGATATCCCTGAGTCAACTTCTCAACTAGCATTTGGTCAATTTGGCATTATGGTCCATTCTGTTGCTCTTCGGCTCAGTATTTCATGGCAAAAACAGCAACAAGAAAGAAGCAACAACAACAACAAATAATTCCATACCTTCCAAGGGCCAACAGAGAGGATTTAGGGATTATCTACTATTTGGAATAATATTCATTCCTGATTTCCTCCATTATTGGCGTGTGTAATTGAGAATTCCCTGCATGTAACCTGACTTCTCTGCAAAGGAGCCATAAAAATCTCTGGCTCTTAGAGCAGTTTCAATGAATAAAATTAATCAAGAAAAAGAATGTGCAGTCCTGGTATAGGAATCATTGCAAAGTACTTTTAAATTACAGTTTCATGACTGGATATTGGAGTAAATCTTTGATCTCCTTTTTCGTTGACAAGATGATAGGATATTTTTAAGGCAATCATTCCATTTTGAAGGTCAGCTGACTTCACAAACAATCAGAGCACAGTATAGAAATAAGATACCCACTTCTCTCCACTTCCTCTTACTGATTTCATGCAATGACCTTGCAGTTATTAAATATAGGCCAACTTGCACTCTTAGACCTTAGGCAACCTCTTTTTTAAAGTGATCACTTACTCCCCAACATTTCTACTAAAATTTGATGCTTAAAGATCACTTAATGGAGGCAACCAATTTATCCCTGTCCCTTGGGTGGTCCCCAAGGGCAGTTTTCGCTTTTTCAATACAATTACAAAATGCTTCCAGGCTCTGTGAACTTGGTTATACAAGAAGGTTATGGCAACAAAGACTGTTTTCTTTGGAAAATTGTTACAAAGTGCTGACCTTCCTAAAGTATACAGCATTCTGAAAAGCCTAAAAGCCCAGATGCATAACAGTGTGAGAAGCAGCACCAAATTCTAGAACTAGAGGTATGAGTTAAAGCAAGGATTTATTGAACCAAGAAAAGAAGGAAGAGAACTTTCTCTCAGGAAGACTTATTTCATATCCTGTAGTCCAGATTCAAGCAAAATTCTTTTGTGGACTCTAAGATGTGTTTAGGAGAATCTGACCTAGGAATGGCTTTTCAGTCTCATACATAGAGTTCAGAGTTGGAGTAAAGCCAGGGTGATTTTAAAGCTGCAACGAGAAGCAAGAGCTCACTTGATTTCAGTAAGGTCCCAGCTGACTTCATGGTAAATACCAAGAGTATAACTCAAATGAGTAAGTATACAATCCAGGCAAGAGAACAGATAAATAAGACTTTTAAAAAAAATTGGTTACAGTCACAAGTTTTATCCATATTCATTATGAGGCATGTGCATGGAAGTCATATATTATTTACTGAAAAGGCACGTTTCCTACCCATCCAGATAGGTGTTAGGGAAAGGGTTCACTGTGTGGGAAGGGACTGGGAAGGATGGAGGCTTCAGTGAGAGTCTGCCTCAACCCACAGAAGCAATTACCGCCACAGAAACAGGCTTCATCCAAGGGCGAAACACTATGGGATGCATTGGACACTCATCTGCAAATCCACAGAGCTCTCCTAGTTCCATTTAGTTTATTAGTTTCACTTGTGTCATGAAGTGAGGATGCATAAATGAGTAAGATACCAGGACTCTCCTTGAGACCTATAGGTTTCATAAAGCACACTTATAGGAACAAATGGCTTGGGCAGTGCTACAATCTTAAGGCTAGAAAGTCAATATTTTAGTTTGATGATTTCATTATAGGTGGATTTAAATGGAATTTTAAAATGTATTCATGGTGGTTTAATAAGTGGTTACAGTGTAACCATCAAACTAGATCTGTATGAATTTAATACTCCACAATTTTCGTAACCATTTTCTTATAAAGAAATTTACATTAATTTCTATATTGTATTTTTTCTTACATTTTATTATGTATAGTGAAAATTGCATCATTCTCCACAGAACAATTTTTCATGTGTATACTGTTGTAGGGTAAATCTCTAGAACAGGGATTATGGATGCAAAAGCACACGATTACTTTTATGGTTTGTGAATATATTTGCATAGTCTAATAATAAAAAATAATAAAAAGAAAGTAAATTGACTCTCTTTTTAAATTGCTTTAATTTCCCTCTTGAGCAAAATTTTCTTCATCCTGAAAAACATTAAACATTGGTAAGAAAGCACTACCACTTTAGTAGTTCTGGTGATAATTATCCTTTAAGAGAGGTCAAGCTCTCAAGATACTTAGAGAATTGCAAAATAGATTACTAAATAACTATTGGTTAGACTGGAAAATTTGAAAGATAATTGAAGACAGGAAATGAAGTAAATATCATCTTTATTTTCAAAAAGTGAGACATTATAACTTTTAATTGGAAATCAAGTAATTTGGTGATTAAGCAGACACACTTTATCAATTAACTCATTTATTAGTTTTGCAGCATTATACACTGTATATATACACATATACATAAACATATACTTATATGCATGTATACGTATACATATAGGGGTGTGTGTGTGTATATATATACATATACATATACATATACATAAAATCTTACATCTCATGTAACAGCAGTCTGGGATCTGCTGCAGCTCCAGGCTGGGATAGGCTGCAAGTCTTTTTTAATACAGGATCCAAGCATAAGGGCAGCCTCTTCTGGGATATGCCAGACTTGTGGCTGAGAGAAAGAGCAAGAGAGCTGATGGAACCAGGCAAGGCCTGTGAAACCTCTGCTGAGACATGGCACAGGCATTGCATCAATGATCAGGGATGAATTCCGTCACAGAAGGCACTGAAGTCAAGTGGTAACAAGGGGATGTGCAACCTTCTTACAGCAAGGAGGATTAAGTATTTGGAAACAAAAATATAATCCACCTCACTTCATTTATTTAACAAATATGTTTTGAGTACATCCATTGTCTTAAGATTTGGGAATTTAATTGTGATCTAAAGAGATATAGGAGTTAGGGACATAAGGCTTCAGGAGTTATCTTCTAGAGTGGTGAATATATAATAAATCTAAAAGTTTTATAAATATATAATTACCAACACAATCCATGTTAGAATCCAATAAAGAGAATTAAAGAGGGTATAGTTTTGTTTTAAAATATTTGAAAAACTGTCACTTGGAAAGCACTAAGACTTTAGGTCTGCAGGTCCTTAGAGACATAACAAGTACAAATATAGATGGAAAGTACTAGGAAATATGGCTCAATAGAAACAGGAATTTTCAAGAAATTCTAAAGGCAAAATAGGATATTTAAAGAGCTAGTGAGCTCCCTATCATTTTAACCAGTCAATGCCTTCTGAATGATATATAGGATACACAAGTTCTGGGCCAAACAATTAAAATAGATATTTTTCAAGGCCTTTAAACACCTTGAGATAATACAAAAATGTACCACTTTTTAAGTCAATAAAATTTTTAATGGAGTCTTCTACTAAAAAGAATAAAGCCATATAATGCAGTAGAGCTTCTATGTTAAAATTAAGCTATCATATTTTCCTGTATTACACACCATAGGAAGGAAAATTACTATTTTTGACTTAATCTTCTCATTCACCAATGTATTCCTCTAGCAGATAAGAACAAGAGCATTTAATTCTCATGGATAGTTAGAAATTTAAATAAAAATATAAGCAAGTAATAGGGATATATTTTGGTATGGAGCTTGACATCATAATTACATAAGAATGCCATGAATAAAATATATTTTTTATATTTTAAATAAAAAATATATGCAAGTAATAGCAATATATTTTTGATATGAAGCTTGACATCATCATTACATAAAAATGCCATCTTTAAGGTGTCATCACAGCATCTTAATTACTTTTTATTTTCTTATTAAAATTAGCAAACCTATTTACAGTGGTGTGGTAAACTCTTGGCTTCCTGAAACAGAAGATGATGAGAATTCATAACCACCAACCTGCCTAGTGGATAATGCTGGCAATGAAATATCAGGTTTCCAGCTGAAAAATCCAGTTCACTTATTCTCTCTAAAAGAGCATCAGGGATCCAAGATGGCCAAATAGGGACAGCTCTGGAGTGCACTTTCCAGCAAGAACACAGAGGGTGAGTAATAATCACCTTTCCATATGAATTTTTACTGCCCATAGACCAGGAGATTCCTCAGTGGAAAAGTGCTACAAGTTTCCAGCATGGCTGTTTCAGCCGGTGCAGTGGGTCTCTGCAGAAAAATTCACACAAACCTGGGCGCCGATTCAACTGGCACCTGGAACACCTGGGAGACAGTCACCCAGTCAACTGAAAAAAGGGGGCTGAAACAGGGAGCCAGATGATCTGGCTCAGCGGGTCCAACCCCTACAAAGACCAGCAATCTGAAATGCTCTGGATTGAGAGTTTCACAGCAAGCACAGCTGGACCTGGGATGGTCCAGCTCTGTGGGGGAAGGGTGTCCGCCACTATCGAGGCAGTGTGCCATTACTGAGGCAGTCTGCCATTACTGAGGTCGACCGCCATTAACCAGGCAGTTCTAACTATACCTCTAGAAACAAAACTGCAAGGAAGTTCATACAGCAGCTGGGCAGAGCCCATGGCAGCTCAGCAACACCTCTGCTGGCAGACTGTGACTAGGCTACATTCTTGCTGGGCAGGGCATCTCCGAAAAAAGTCAGCAGCACATCAGGAACTTACAAATAAGGCCCCACCTTCCCAGGAGAGAGCACCTCGGAAAAAAAGGTGGTTATGAGTTCCGCTGCAGCAGACTTAAACATACCTGCTCAGCAGCTCTGAATGGAACAATAGAGCTCATACCTCAGCACTTGAGCTCTTATAAGGAACAGACTGTCTCCTCAAGCAGCTCCCTGATCCCTGTATATCCAAAGAGACACCTCATAAAGGAGAGCTCAGGCTGACATCTGGCAGGTACCCTTCTGGGACGAAGATAACAGAAGAAGAAACTGGCAGCAACCCTTACTGTTCTGCAGCCACCACAAATGATGCCCAGGCAGGCAGAGTCTGGAGTGGATCTCCAGCAGTCCTGCAGCAGAGGGCCCTGACTGTTAGAAAGAAAACTAAAAAACAGAAAGAAATAACTTCATCATCAACAAAAAGGATGTCCACTCAGAGACTCCACCCAAAAGTCACTAACTAAAAAGACCACAGGTATATAAATCCACAAAGATGCGAAGAAACCAGCACAAAAAGGATGAAAACACTCAAAACCAGAATGCCTCTCCTCCTCCAAGGGATCACAACTCCTCACCAGCAAGGGAACAAAGCTGGATGGAGAATGAATCTGATGAATTGACAGAAACAGGCTTCAGAAAGTGGGTAATAACATACTTCTCTGAGCTAAAAGAACATGTTCTAACACAATGCAAAGAAACTAAGAACCTTGAAAAAAGGTTTGATGAAATGCTAATTAGAATAAACAGCTTAGAGAAGAATATAAATGAATTGATGGAGCTGAAAAACACAGCACGAGAACTTCTTGAAGCATACACATGCACCAAGCAGAAGAAAGGATATCAGAGATTGAAGATCAACTCAATGATATAAAACAAGAAGGCAAGATTAGAGAAAAAAAAGTGAAAAGAAATGAACAAAGCCTCCAAGAAATATGGGATTATATGAAAAGACCTAATCTATGTTTGATAGGTGTACCTAAATGTGACAGAGAGAATGAATCCAAGCTGGAAAACACTCTTCAGGATATTATCCAGGAGAACTTCCCCAACCTCGCAAGCCAGGTCACAATACAAGTCCAGGAAATACAGAGAACACCACAAAGATATTCCTCAAGAAGAGCAACCCCAAGGCACATAATTGTCAGATTCACCAGGGTTGAAATTAAGGAAAAAATGCTAAGGGCAGCCAGAGAGAAAGGTCAGGTTACCCACAAAGGGAAGCCCATGAGACTCACAGCAGATCTCTCAGCAGAAACCCTACAAGCCAGAAGAGAGTGGGGCCAATATTCAACATCCTTAAAGAAAAGAACTTTCAAACTAGAATTTCAGATCCAGTCAAACTAATTTTCATAAGTGAAGGAGAAATAAAATCCTTTATGAACAAGCAATTGCTCAGAGATTTCATCAACACCAGGTGTTCCTTACAAGAGCTCCTGAAAGAAGCACTAAACATAGGAAGAAACAACCAGTACCAGTCACTCCAAAAATATACCAAATGGTAAAGACCATTGACACAATGAAGAAACTGCATCAACAGGCAAAACAACCAGCTAGCATCAAAATGGCAGGATCAAATTCACATATAACAATATTAACCTTAAATGTAAATGGGCTAAATGCCACAATCAAAAGACAGACTGGCAAATTGGATAAAAAGTCAAAACCCATCAGTGTGCTGTATCCAGAAAACCCATCTCACATGCAAGGACACACGTAGGGTCAAAATAAAGGGATGGAGGAAGATTTACCAAGCAAATGGAGAGGAAAAAAAAGCAGGAGTTGCAATCCTAGTCTCTGATAAAATAGACTTTAAACCAACAAAGATCAAAAGAGACAAAGAAGGACATTACATAATGATAAAAGGATCAGTGCATCAAGAAGAGCTAATGATCCTAAATACATATGCACACAATACAGGAGCACCCAGATACATAAAACAAGTTGTTAACAACCTGCAAAGAGATTTAGACTCCCATACAATCATAGTGGGAGACTTTAACACTCCACTGTCAATATTAGACATACCAATGAGACAGAAAATTAACAAGGATATCCAGGACTTGAACTCAGATCTGGACCAAGCAAACCTAATAGATATTTAGAGAACCCTCCACCCCAAATCCAAAGAATATACAATCTTCTCAGCACCACATCACACCTACTCTAAAATTGACCACATAATTGGAAGTAAATCACTCCTCAGCAAATGCAAAAGGACAGAAATCATAACAGTCTCTCAGAACACAGTGCTATCAAATTAGAACTCAGGATTAAGAAGCTAACTCAGAACTGCACAACTTCATGGAAACTGAACAACTTGCTCTTGAATGTTGACTGGATAAACAATGAAATGAAGGCAGAAATAAAGATGTTCTTTGGAACCAACGAGAACAAAGGCACAACATACCAGAATCTCTGGGACACATTTAAAGCAGTGTCTAGAGGAAAACTCATACCAATAAATGCCCATATGAGAAGCGAGGAAATATCTAAAATTGACCCCCTAACATCATGATTACATGAACTAGAGAAGCAAGATTAAAAAACTCAAAACCTAGCAGAAGACAAGAAATAACTGAGATCAGAGCAGAACTGTAGGAGATAGAGACACAAAAAAAAACCCTTCAAAAAATCAATAAATCCAGGAGCTGGTTTTTTGAAAAGATCAACAGAATAGCAGACCACTAGCCAGATTAGTGAAAAGGAAAAGAGAAGAATCAAATAGATACAATAAAAAACAATAAAGGGGATATCACCACAGATTCCACAGCAATACAAACTACCGTCAGAGATTAATACAAACAACTCTATGCAAGTAAACCAGTAAACCTGCAAGAAATGGATAAATTCCTGGACACTTGCACCCTCCCAAGCCTAAACCAGGAAGAAGTCAAAACCCTGAATAGACCAATAACAAGGGCTGAAGTTGAGGCAGCAATTAATAGCTTACCAACCAAAAAAAAGCCCAGGTCCAGATCAGATGGGTTCACAGCTGAATTCTACCAGACATGCAAAGAAGAGCTGGTACCACTCCTTCTGAAACTATTCCAAACAATCCAAAAAGAGGGAATCCTTCCCAAATTATGAGACCAACATCATCTTGATACCAATACCTGGTAGAGACTCAACAAAAAAAGAAAACTTCAGGCCAATATCCATGATGAACATAGATGCAAAGGTCTTCAATAAAATACTGGCAAACTGATTGCAACAGTACATCAGGAAGCTTATCCATCATTATCAAGTAGGCTTCATCCCAGGGATGCAGGGATAGTTCAACATACACAAGTCTATAAACATAATTCACCACATAAATAGAACCTAAGACAAAAAACACATGGTTATCTCAATAGATGCAGAGAAGGCCTTCAACAAAATTCAACAGGGCTTTATGCTAAAAACTCTCAATAAACTAGGTATCAATGGAACGTATCTCAAAATAATAAAAGCTATTTACGACAAACCCACAGCCAATATCATACTGAATGGGCAAAAACTGAAGCATTCCCTTTGAAATCTCGCACTAGACAAGGATGCTCTCTCTCAGCACTCCTCTTCAATATAGTATTGGAAGTTCTAGCCAGAGCAATCAGGCAAGAAAAAGAAATAGAGTGTATTTAATTAGGAAAGAAGGAAGTCAAAATGTCTCTATTTGCAGACAACATGATTGTATATTTAGACGACCCCATCATCTCAGCCTAAAATCTCCTTAAACTGATAAGCAACTTCAGCAAAGTCTCAGGATACAAAATCAATGTGCAAAAATCACAAGCATTCCTATACACCAATAATAGACTTAAAGAGAGCCAAATCAAGAAGAAACTGCCATTCACAATTGCTACAAAGAAAATACAATACCTAGGAATACAACTAACAAAGGATGTAAAGGACCTCTTCAAGGAGAACTACCAACCATGGCTTGGAAATAAGAGAGGACACAAACAGATGAAAAAACATTCCATGCTCATGGTTAGGAAGAATCAATATTGTGAAAATGGCCATACTGCCCAAAGTAACTTATAGATTCAATGCTAGCCTCATCAAGCTACCAATGACCTTCTTCACAGAACTGGAAAAACCACCTTAATCTTCATATGGAACCAAAAGAGAGCCCGCACAGCCAAGTCAATTCTAATCAAAAAGAACAAAGCTGGAAGCATCACACTACCTGACTTCAAACTATACTACAAGGCTACACTAATCAAAACAGCATGGTACTGGTATCAAAACAGACATATAGACCAATGGAACAGGACAGAAGCCCTGGAGGCAATGTCACACATCTACAACCATCTCATCTTTGACAAACCTCACAAAAACAAGCAATGGGGAAAGGATCCCCTGTTTAATAAACGGTGTTGGGAAAGCTGGCTAGCCATAGGCAGAAAGCAGAAACTGGACCCCTTCCTGATACCTTAACTAAAATTAACTCCAGATGGATTAAATACTTAAACATAAGACCTAACACCATAAAAACCCTAGAAGAAAACCTAGGCAAAACCATTCAGGACATAAGCATAGGCAAGGACTTCATAACTAAAACACTAAAAGCACTGGCAACAAAAGCCCAAATAGACAAATGGGATCTAATTAAACTCCAGAGCTTCTGCAAAGCTAAAGAAACTATCATTAGAGTGAACTGGCAACCAATAGACTGGGAAAAAGTTTTTGCAATCTACTCATCTGACAAAGGGCTAATATCCGGAATCTATAAAACTAAAACAGATTTACAAGAAAAAAACACCTTACACTAAAATTAACTCCAGATGGATTAAAGACTTAAACATAAGACCTAACACCATAAAAACCCTAGAAGAAAACCTAGGCAAAACCATTCAGGACATAAGCATAGGCAAGGACTTCATGACTAAAACACTAAAAGCATTGGCAACAAAAGCCCGAATAAACAAACCCATTCAAAAGTGGGCAAAGGATATGAACAGACACTTTTCAAAAGAAGACATATATGAGGCCAACAAACATATGAAAAAATGCTCATCATCGCTGGTCATTAGAGAAATGCAAATCAAAACCACATTGAGATACCATCTCACACCTGTTAGAATGATGATCATTAAAAAATCTGAAGACAACAGATGCTGGAGAGGGTGTGGAGAAATAGGAACACTTTTACACTGTTGGTGGGAGTGTAAACTAGTTCAACCACTGTGGAAGACAGTGTGGTGATTCCTCAAGGACCTAGAAATAGAAATTCCATTTCACCCAGCAATCCCATTACTGAGTATATATCCAAAGGATTATAAATCGTTCTATTATAAAGACACATGTACATGTATGTTCACTGTGGCACTGTTTACAATAGCAAAGACCTGAAACCAACTTGAATGTCCATCAATGATAGACTGGACAAAGAAAATGTGGCACATATACACCATGGAATACTATGCAGCCATAAAAAACGATGAGTTCATGTCCTTTGTAGGGACATGGATGAATCTGGAAACCATCATTCTCAGCAAACTGACACAAGAACAGAATATCAAACACTGCATGTTCTCACTCATAGGTGGGTATCAGACAATGAGAATACATGGGCACAGGGAGGGGCACATGACACACTGAGGTCTGTTGCGGGGGCCTAGGGGAAGGACAGTGGTGGGTAGGGAGTTGGGGAGGGATAACATGGGGAGAAATGCCAGATATAGGTGATGGGGTGTTGGAGGCAGCAAACCACATTGCCATGTATGTACCTATGCAACAATCCTGCATTTCTGTGCATGTACCCCAGAACCTAAAGTGCAATATATATATATAATATATATATATATATATTATATAATATATATATATTATATATA
>CAUYQU010029730.1:0-21704 GCA_963574635.1 Cheracebus regulus | reverse complement strand
TTGGTCAATTCGGCTGTTGAAACTTGTGCATGCTTCGCGAAGTTCTCGTGTTGTGTTTTTCAGCTCCATCAATTCACTTATATTCTTCTCTAAGTTGTCCATTCTCGTTAACATTTCGTTAAATCTTCTTTCAAGGTTCTTAGCTTCTTTGCACTGGGTGAGAACATATTCTTTTAGCTCACAGAAGTTTCTTATTATCCACCTTCTGAAGCGTGATTCTGTGAGTTCCTCACACTCATCCTCCATCAGGCCTTGTTCTCTTGCTGATGAGGAGCTGTGATCTCCTGTGGGAGGAGAGGCATTCTGATTTCGGGTGTTCTCAGCCTTTTTGCACTGATTTCTTCCTCTTTTTGTGGATTTATCCACCTGTCATCTTTGTAATTGCCGACTTTCAGATTGGGTCTCTGAGTGGACGTCCAGCTTGTTGGTTATGAAGTTTTTTCTGTTTCTTAGTTTTCCTTTGGGGGGTGCTCCTTCCCCACAGAGCTGGGCCTTCCCGGGTTCAGCTGTGCTTGCTCTCAGTCCTCAATGCTTCCAACTGCTTGGAATGGGACCGGTTCTCCTTGTGGGAACGGGACCGGCCGAGACCGACTAAAAGGGCACCAAGTCCCGTGTACTCCGCACTGAGAAGCGCCGTGTGCCGGGGTGCTGGCAAAACAGCCGCGCCGGGCAAAAGAGTCACACTGGCGACCTGTGTGGCTCCTTCACTGGGAATCTCCCAGTTTGTGGGCATCAAAAATTTGTCTGCAATTGCGGAATCCACTCACTCTCTGCGCTTTCACTGAGAGCTACAATCCTGAGCTGCTGCTACGTGGCCATCTTGGATCTCTCTCTGCCTGGTGTTGAAGTTTTTCTGTTTCTTAGTTTTCCTTTGGCGGATGCCTGTTCCCCACAGAGCTGGACCTTCCCGGGTTTGCTGTGCTTGCTGTGAAACTCTCAGTCCTCAGTGCTTCCAATTACTGTTTTCCTTGTGGGGATGGGACCAGCCAAGCCTGTCTGTCCGTATGCTCCGCACTGAGAAGCGCTGTGCTGGGGCACCGGCAAAACAGCCATGCCAGCCAAAAGAGTCGCGCTGGCCACCCGTGTGGCTCCTCTGCCAGGAATCTCCCGGTCTGTGGGCAACAAAAATTCGTCGGAAAGTGAGGCGTCCACTCATTCTCTGTGCTTTCACTGGGAGCTACATTCCTGAGCTGTTGCTAATCGGCCATCTGGGATCTCTCTCCAATGCTACAAATTTTTAATTTGTGATATGAATTATAACTTTTTGAAATTTTATTTTGTTGTCTGATTTGTCTTTCTCTCAAAGTATTATTTCTTTCTTTCCTTTCTTTCTTTTTCTTTTTTTTTTTTAAATGGTACTTTAGGTTCTGGGGCACATGGGCAGATCGTGCAGGGTTGTTGCATAGGCACATACATAGCAAGGTGGTTTGCTGCCCCCATTCCCCCATCATCTCTATTTGACTATTCTCCCCACATTATTCCTCCACACCATCCCCACCACCTGCCCTCCAGTAGCCCTGCCAACTGACCCCAGTGTGTAATGCTCCCCTCCCTGTGTCCATGTGTTCTCAATGTTCAACACCCACCTATGAGTGAGAACATGTGGTATTTGATTTTCTGTTCCTGTGTCAGTTTGATGAGAATGATGGTTTCCAGATTCATCCATGTCCCTACAAATGGCACAAACTCATTGTTTTTTTTTATGGCTGCATAGTATTCCATGGTGTATATGTGCCACATTTTCCTTGTCCAGTCTATCATTGATGGGCATTTGGACTGGTTCCAGGTCTTTGCTATTGTAAACAGTGCCACAGTGAACATACGTGTGCATATGTCTTTATAGTAGAATGATTTTATATGTTTGTTGGCTTCATATATGTCTTCTTTTGAAAAGTGTCTGTTCATATCCTTGGCCCACTTTTGAATGGGTTTGTTTGTTCTTTTCTTGTACAGCTGCTTTAGTTCTTTGTAGATTCTGGATACTAGCCCTTTGTCAGATGGGTAGATGGTAAAAATTTTTTCCCACTCTGTTGGTTGCCAGTTCACTTTAATGATTGTTTCTTTTGCTGTACAGAAGCTCTGAAGCTAAATTAGATCCCATTTGTCTATTTTGGCTTTTGTTGCTATTGCTTTTGGTGTTTTAGTCATAAAGTCCTTGCCTATGCCTATGTTCTGGATGGTTTTGCCTGGATTTTTTTTCTAGGGTTTTTATGGCATTAGGTCTTATGTTTAACTCTTTAATCTATCTGGAGTTAATTTTAGTGTAAGGTGTCAGGAAGGGGTCCAGTTTCTGCTTTCTGGACATTGCTAGCCAGATTTCCCAACAACATTTATTAAACAGGGAATCCTTTCCCCATTGCTTGCTTTTGTCAGGTTTGTCAAAGATCAGATGGTTGTAGATGTGTGGTGTTGCTTCTGAGGACTCTGTTCTGTTCCATTGGTCTATATCTCTGTTTTGGTACCAGTACCATGCTGTTTTGATTACTGTAGACTTGTAGTATAGTTTGAAGTCTGGCAGTGTGATGCTTCCAGCTTTGTTTTTTTTTTTCTTTTTCTTTTTTTTGCTTAGGATTGTGTTGGCTGTGCGGGCTCTCTTTTGGTTCCATGTGAAGTTTAAAGTGGTTTTCTCCAGTTTTGTGAAGAATATAATTACTAGCTTGATTAGGATAGTGTTGAATCTATAAATCACTTGAGCTGTATGGCCATTTTCATGAAATTGATTCTTCCTAACCATGAGCATGGAATGTTTTTCTGTTTGTGTCCTCTCTTATTATATAGAGCAGTGGTTTGTAGTTCTCCTTGAAATGGTTCCTTATACCCTTTGTTAGTTGTATTCCTAGATATTTTATTCTCTTTGTAGCAATTGTGAATGGGAGTTTGCTCTTGATTTTATTCTCTGTTTGTCTGTTATTGGTGTATAGGAATGCTTGTGATTTCTGCACATTGATTTTGTATCCTGAGACTTTGCTTAAGTTGCTTATCAGCTTAAGGAGATTTTGGGCTGAGATGATGGGGTCTTTTACATGTACAGTTATGTCATCTGCAAATAGAGACAATTTGACTTCCTCCTTTCCTAACTGGATACCCTTTGTTTCTTTTTCTTGCCTGATTGCTCTGGCTAGAACTTCCAATACTATATTGAATAGGAGTGGTGAGAGAGGGCACCCTTGTCTAGTGCCTGATTCAAAGGGAATGCCTCCAGTTTTTGCCCGTTCAGTATAATATTGTCTGTGGGTTGTCATAAATAGCTTTTATTATTTTGTGATATATTCCATTGATGCCTAGTATATTGAGTTTTTAGCATGAAGAGCTGTTGAATTTTATTGAAGGTCTTCTCTGCATCTATTGAGATAATCATGTGGTTTTTGTCTTTGGTTCTGTTTATGTGATGGATTATGTTTACAGACTTGCCTATGTTAAACCTGCCTTGCATCCCTGGGATGAAACCTACTTGATTGTGATGGATAAGCTTTTTGATGTGTTGTTGCATTTGGTTTGCCTGTAGTTTATTGAAGATTTTTGCATCTATGTTCATCATGGATATCGGCCTGAAGTTTCCTTTTTTAGTTGAGTCTCTGCTGGGTTTTGGTATCAGGATGATGCTGGTCTCATTAAATGATTTGAGGAAGATTCCCTCTTTTTGCATTATTTGGAATAGTTTCAGAAGGAATGGTACTAGCTCCTCTTTGTACATCTGGTAGAATTCAGCTGTAAACCCATCTGGACCTGGACATTTTTTGGTTGGTAGGCTATTAATTGCTGCCTCAACTTGGGCCCTTGCTACTGTTCTATTCAGGGCTTCTACTTCTTCCTGGTTTAGGCTTGGGAGAGTGCAAGTATCCAGGAATTTATCCATTTCTTTCAGGTTTACTGGTTTGTGTGCATAGAGTTGTTTGTAGTAATCTCTGATGGTAGTTTGCATTTTTGTGGAATCAGTAGTGATATCCCCCCTTTATCATTTTTATTGCATCAATTTGATTCTTCTCTCTTTTCTTTTTTATTAGTCTGGCTAGTGGTCTGTCTATTTTGTTGATCTTTTCAAAAAACCAGCTCCTGGAATTATTAATTTTTTGAAGGGTTTTTTTGTGTTTCTATCTCCTTCATTTCTGCTCTGATCTTAGTTATTTCTCATCTTCTGCTAGCTTTTGAGGTTTTTTTTTTTTATCTTGCTCCTCTAGTTCTTTCAATTTTGATGATAGGGTCTTGATTTTAGATCTTTCCTCACTTCTCATGTGGGCATTTATTGCTATAAATTTCCCTCTCGACATTGCTTTAAATGTGTCCCAGAGATTCTGGTACATCGTGTCTTTGTTCTCACTGGTTTCAAAGAACATCTTTATTTCTGCCTTCATTTCATTGTTTGTCCAGTTGACACTCAGAAGCAAATTGTTCAATTTCCATGTAGTTGTGCAGTTTTGAGTAAGTTTTGAGTAAGTTTCTTAATCCTGAGTTCTGATTTGATTGCACTGTGGTGTGATAGATAATGTTCGTTATCGTTTCCATTTTTTTTTAATATATCTGCTGAGGAGTGATTTACTTCCAATTATATGGTCAATTTTTGAGTAAGTGTGATGTGGTGCTGAGAAGAATGTATGTTCTGTGAATTTGGGTTGGAGGATTCTGTGGATGTCTATTAGGTTTGCTTGGTCAAATTAATTGCTCTGCGTTCAATTCCTCAATATCCTTGTTAATTTTCTGTCTCATTGATCTGTCTAATATTAAGAGTGGAGTGTTGAAGTCTCCCACTATTATTGTGTGGGAGTCTAAGTCTCCTTTTAGGGTGTTAAGAACTTCATTTATGTATCTGGGTACTCCTGTGTTGGGTAATTATATATTTACGATAGTTAGCTCTTCTTGTTGGATTGATCCTTTTACCATTACGTAATACCCTTCTTTGCCTCTTTTGATCTTTGTTGGTTTGAAGTCGGTTTTATCAGGGACTAAGATTGCAACCCCTGCTTTTTTTTGTTCTCCATTTGCTTGGTAAATCTTCTTCCACCCCTTTATTTTGAGTCCATATGTGTCCTTGCATGTGAAATGGGTTTACTGAATACAGCATATTGATGGGTGTTGAATTTTATCCAGTTTGCCCATCTGTGTCTTTTGATTGGGGCATTTAGGGCATTTACATTCAATATTAATATTGTTATGAGTTAATTTGATCCTACCATTTTGTTGCTGGCTGGTTTTTTTTTTTTTTTTTTTTTTTTTTTTTTTTTTTTTTATTTTTTTGTTATTCTTTTTTTTTTTTTTGTTTTTTTTGTTTTTGTTTTTTTTATTTTTTTGTTTTTGTTTTTGGTTTGATTTTTTTGTTTTTTTTTTTTTTTTTTTTTTTTTTTTTTTTCCTGTTATTTTTCTCAGTTTGTTGATTTTGTTTTTTGGTTTTTACAATTTGTAAATTTTTTGAGTTGGTGGGTCTTTTTGGTATTTTAAATTAAATTTTTATTTTTTTTTTTTTTTTTTTTCTACAACATTTTTTTTGGGGGGGTTTTTTTTTTTTTTTTTTTTTTTTTTTTTTTTTTTTTTGCCTGTTAGTTGACTCAGTTTCTTCATTGTGTTATTGGTCTTTGCCATTTGGTACATTTTTGCAGTGGCTGGTACTTGTTCCTTTCTGTGTTTAGTGTTTCTTTCAGGAGCTCTTGTAAGGCCAGTCTGGTGGTGACGAAATCTCACAATAATTGCTTGTCCATAAAGGATTTTACTTCTCCTTCACTTATGAAGCTTAGTTTGGCTGGATATGAGATTCTGTGTTGAAAGTTCTTTTCTTTAAGGATGTTGAATATTGGCCCCCACTCTCTTCTGACTTGTAGGGTTTCTACCAAGAAATCTGCTGTGAGTCTGATGGGCTACCCATTGTGGGTGATCCAACCTTTCTCTCTGGCTGCCCTTAGCATTTTTTCCTTTGTTTCAACCCTGGCGAATCTGACAATTATGTGCCTTGGGATTGCTCTTCTTGAGGAGTATCTTGGTGGTGTTCTCTCTATTTCCTGTATTTGAATGTTGGCCTGCCTTGATAGGCATTGTGTATGCTTTGTGAAATTCTTGTGCTGTGTTTTTCAGCTCCATCAAGTTGTTTATGTTCTTCTCTAAGCTTGTTATTCTAGTTAGCATTTTGTCTAACCTTTTTTCAAGGTTTTTAGTTTCTTTGCATTGGATTAGAATATGTTCCTTTAGCTCAAGGAAGTTTGTTGTTACTCACCTTCTGAAGCCTGCTTCTGTCAATTCGTCAAGTTCCTTCTCCATCCTGTTTTGTTCCCTTGCTGGTGAGAAGTTGTGTTGCCTTGGTGGGGCGAGGTGTTCTGGTCTTTGCTGGTTTCATCCTTTTTGTGCTGATTTCTTCCCATCTTCTTGGTTGTATCTAGCTTTGATTTCAGGTAGTTGCTTGAGGAGGTGGCCTTTCCTTTGTCTGCCTGCAGAGGTGCTGCTGGGCGGCTACAGATTCAGTGGAGCTGCTGCATAGATTTCCTGCATCTTTCGTTTACTCAGGAAGATTAGGCGGTCTCTGCAATGGCGGCTGCTCTTCTTCCCACTGAGATCGATTGTTCCTGGTCACACCCTAATTGATGTGCTGGTTGTGATACTCTCAAGTGAGAGGGCTTCATCCTCCTGGGCTTTGTGTTGGAGGGATCCTCCCAGACGTATTGCCTGATTCCCTGCTTTCATTTCCCTTTCTTTCTGGGGGGTGGGTAGCTCTGTCCCGCTGGCTTTCTTGTCATCTGCCAGTGCTTCTGCCTAGATCTGTGCAGACAACTCTGGCACTGCTGGAGTTGCTGTTCGGCCCTGTTCAAGCAGCTTGCAGGGCCTTTTCAGCCTTGCAAAGGTCTCCTGTTCTGTGGGTTGTGGAGTACTTGGGTGAAGCTCAATCAAAGTCCTGGAGAGGGAGAGCCCCCTAGTCCTCTGGTCAGTTGCATGCACCTCCTGGGTGGGGCAGTGCCCTGCCCTGCATCAACTTGCGCTCTTTGCTTTATACCCACTGTCCAACCAGACCCACAAAATGAACCTGGTACCTCATTTGGAACTGTGGAGACCACTCAGCTTCTGCATTTCTCTTGCTGAAAACTGCATTCCAGAGCTGCCTCTATTTGGCCATCTTGGAAACCCCCCATACTATCAGTTTTAAAATTTTGAAAGACATACAAGACAGGCACATCAAAAAGCAGAATAAGGTCTTTTATTTGCTCTGATATATAAACAATTTTCTAGTATTACATATAACTTCTTTCTTCTACTGTACATAATACATTCCCATCTTAATATACTATAATTATAATCTAAGAGTTTACTGAAATTTTAATATTTCCCCAGTTAATATGACTCTAGAGTTGAATGGGCTATAGCTATTACATTCTACTTTTCTAATGTTTAATCAGCAAAACTTATGACCCAACATTAAAAATTATGTGTAAGCCAGGCACAGTGACTTGCACCTGTAATCCCAGCACTTTGGGAGGCTGAGGCAGGAGGATCACTTGAGGTCAGGAGTTCAAGATCACACTGGCCAAAATGGTGAAACCTCATCTCTCCTAAAAATACAAAAATTAGTCTGGTGTGGCGGTGGGTGCCTGTAATCCCAGATACTTGGGAGGCTGAGGCAGGAGAATCATTTGAACCCAGGAGGCAGAGGTTGCAGTGAGCTAAGATCACACCACTGTGCTCCAGCCTGGGCAATAGAGCAAGACACTGTCTCAAAATAAATAAATAAATAAATAAATGATAAAATAAAAGTATGTGTTGATATAGGCTTGTTGATAAAGCAGACTTGTAAGAATAAGCAATGCCAACTTTAGAGCACTTTTCCTGAGCTGGAAATATGTAGGAATTTAAGACTAATATGATCTGAAGGGGCATGATCTGTGGAAGGGAGATAAATGGTGTCCCCAGAGATGAATGTATAAAATAAATATTCTCCAGTCCACCAAACTTTGGATACCCAGATAGTTGACAATTCATCCTGGATGACAGGAAATGGCATATTAGGATTTAGGTAATACCTCAATAATTAAAATGTAAAAAGAAAGTGTTACCAACATTAAAAATTTCTACAAATTAGTTTTTCTTTTTTGAGAAAATGGCAGACAGGAGGCAGGACTCGCAGCTCCCTCTTGGATGGACAGAAGAGCATGTGGAAACTCACATAGTCCCAGGGATAACTGAAAGAATCCACAGACCTTTTGAAAGAATTGGCTTACTGATGCAAACTTTGTGAAACAGCTGAAAAACTGAGTGCTCAAAGTGTGAAGGGGGAAAATCCACCTCCCAACACATCCTTACTGGGGAACCAGTGAGATAAGAGAAGGATTTAACCTTACCTAGAGATGAAAAGAATTTAGAAAGCTGAGCAAAATATAAAAGTAGAAGAAGTGCATAAAAAGCCCTGTAGGCACTTCTGGTTCCCAGTGAAGTCATTTCTGACTTTATCTCACAGGAGTCCTTGGGTAGGGCTGCCAGTGGAATTGGAGAAGGACCACAGGTAGAAGAAAACTTTCAGCTGAATTTTATAATAATTTTGACTGAATGCAAATTTTCCTGGGCAGAATCTGGGGTGGGGGGAATGGGAAGTGCAGATAGGAGCAAGAAGCTGTGGCAGGCAAGGAAGGTTGGGGCCTGAAAGCCCTGCTTGCTTTCTCAGCTAGAAAGCAAGTAGTCTGGGGCAAGTTTGCAGTACTACTCATTGGCTGCCTGGATATAAACTAGATGCTGTTGGCAGGGCATGATGGGAGTGAGACTGGCCTTGGTGACTGCATAGGAGCTGAGTAAGGCTTGTCATTGCCAGCTTTTTCTCACTTCCCTGGGAACCTGTATGATGCAACAGAGGCAGCCATTATCCCCCTGGGGACATAACTCCATTGGCCTGAGAATCACAGCCCTATAACCCACAGCAGCTGTAGCAGGTCCCACCCAAGGAGAGTCTGACCTCATACACACCTAACCTCTTCCCACCTGATGGTCTTTCTCTACCCATCCTTGTAGCCAAAGAAAAAATATATAATCTTTTGGGAGCTCTATGGCTCTGCCCATCACTTGAGAAACTCAAATACTTAACCAAGTGACATTAGAGACAGCTCATATCTTCCCCATACTACTGCAGCTGATGCTGTCTTGAAAGTGCCATTTCCTGGCTGGAGGCCAACCGACTCAAGCCATTATAACAACTCATAAAAGAAAAATGCTGCTCCAAGAAAGGAGAAAACAATAGATAATTCCACCACGGAAACATCCTGGCTAACCAGAGGTCTTGAGTCTGTCCAGGTGACAACATCACTGCTAACACAACCAGCATTCAAGAAAACCAGCACACTAAAAACTACAAGCAAGGACCCTCAAAGAGTCTACCTCACTCTCCTGCTATCACCACTGGAGCAGTTGCTGGCATCCACAACTGAGAGACTTGAAGATGGATCACATGACAGGACTCCTTGCAGACACTCCTCAGTACCAGCCAAGAGCCAGTAGCTCTCCTTGGGGGCTAGACCCAGAAGAGCAACGACATCCGTTGCAGTTCACTTCTCAGGAAGCCCCATCCCTAAGGGAACGGGGAGAACACCACATCAAGGGATCACTCTGTGGGACAAATGAGTCTAAACAGTAGCCCTTGAGCCCCAGATCTTTTATTTGACATAGTCTACTCAAATGGGAAGGAACCAGAAAAATGATTTTGGTAATATAACAAAGCAAATTTCTTCAACACCCCCAAAATATCACACTAGCTCACCAACAATGGATTCAAACCCAGAAGAAATCTCTGAATTGACCGAAAAAGAATTCAAAACATTGATTATTAAGCTATTTAAGAAGTCACCAGAGTAAGGTCAAAACCAACTTTAAGAAATTAAAAAAATAATAATAAAGGATATGGATGAAAAAGCTCCAGAGATATAGTTAGCATAAAAAAAAATCACAACTTATAGAAATGAAAGACATACTTAGAGAAATGCAAACTATACTGGAAAGTTTCAAAAATAGAATTAAGTTAAAGAAAGAACATCAGAGCTTGAAGACAAGGCTTTTGAATTGTTTTTGAACAGGCTTTGAATCTGACAAAAGAAAAAAAGAATAAATAAAAAATGACCAAAGCCTTCAAGAAGTCTGGGATTATGTTAAATGATGGAACCTAAGAATAATTGCTGTTTTTAAGGAAGAAGACAAATCTAAAAGTTTGGAAAATTTATTTGAGGGAATGATCAAGAAAAATTTCCCTGGCCTTGTGAGTGATCTAGACATGCAAATACAAGAAGCTATAAGAACACCCTGGAAATTCATTACAAAAACATTTCATCACCTAAGCATATACTCATCAATATATTTAAAATCCTTTAATATATGAAGGAAAGAATCTTAAGAGCTATGAGGCAAAAGCATCAGATAACCTATACTGGAAAACCTATCAGATCAAGAATAGAATTGTCAGTGGAAATTCTACATGCTGGAAGGGATTGGGGTCTTATCTTTAGCCTCCTTAAACAAAAAAATTACCAGCCAAGAATTTTATATCCGGCAAAACTAATCTTCATAAATGAAAGAAAGATACTGTCTTGAAAATTAAAAAGCATATTTAGGATTTGAATTCAGTTCTGGACCAAGCAGATCTAATAGATATCTACAGAACTCTCCAACCCAAATCAACAGAATATATATTCTTCTCAGCACCACATAGCACTTATTCTAAAATTGACCACATAATTGGAAAAAAAAACACTCCTCAGCAAACACAAAAGAATGGAAATTATAACAAAGTCTCTCAGGCCACAGTGCAATCAAATTAAAACTCAGGATTAAGAAACTCACTCAAAACTGCACAACGACATGAAAACTGAACAACCTGCTCCTGAGTGACTACTGAGTAAATAACAAAATTGAGGCAGAAATAAATAAGCTCTTTGAAACTGATGAGAACAAAGAAACAATGTACCCGCATCTCTGGGACACAGCTAAAGCAGTGTCTAAAGGGAAATTTATAGCACTAAATGCCCACAGGAGAGAGCAGGAAAGATCTATATGGAAATCCAAACATCACAATTAAAGGACTAGAGAAGCAAGAGCAAATAAACTTAAAATCTAGAGGAAGACAAGAAATAACTAAATTAGAGCAAAACTGAAGGAGATAGAGACATAAAAAACCCTTCAAAAAAATCAGTGAATCCAGGAGCTTTTTTTTTTTTTTTGAGATTAACGAAATAGACAGCTAACCAGACTAATGAAGAAGAAAAGAGAGAAGAATCAAATAGACACAATAAAAAATGATAAAGGTGATATCACCACTGATCCCACAGAAATACAAACTACTATCAGAGAATGCTATTAAGAATACTATTAACACCTCTATGCAAATACCCTAGAAAATCTAGAAAAAATGGATAAATTCCTGAACACATACACCCTCCCAAGACTAAACCAGGAAGAATTTGAATCCCTGAATAGACCAACAAGTCCTGAAATTGAGGCAGTAATTAATAGCCTACTAACCAAAAGAATCTAAGCACCAAATGGATTCACAGCTGAATTCTACCAGAGGTACAAAGAGGAGCCGGTACCATTCCTTCTGAAACTATTCCAAACGAGAGAAAAAGAGGGACTCCTCTCTAACTCGTTTTATGAGGTCAGCATGATCCTGATACCAAAACCTGGCAGAGGCACAACAAAAAAAGAAAATTTCAGGCCAATATCCCTGATAAACGTCAATGCAAAAATCCTCAATAAAATACTGACAAACCAAATCCAGCAGCGCTTCAAAAAGCTTATTCACCATGATCAAGTTGGCTTCATCCCTGGGATTCAAGGCTGGTTTAACATATGCAAATTAATAAACATAATTTATCACGTAAACAGAACCAAAGACAAAAATCACATGATTATCTCAATAGATGCAGAAAAGGCCTTGGATAAAATTCAACACCCCTTCAATCTAAAAAGTCTCAATAAACTAGGTATTGATGAAACATATTTAAAAGTAATAAGAGCTATTTATGGGAATCCCCCAACCAATATCATATTGAATGGGCAAAAGCCAGAAGCATTCCCTTTGAAAACACGCACAAGACAAGGATGTCATTTCTCACCATTCCTATTCAACATAGTATCAGAAGTTCTGGCCAGGGCAATCAGGCAAGAGAAAGAAATAAAAGGTATTCGAACAGGAAGAGAGGGAGTCAAATTGTCTCTGTTTGCAGATGACATGATTGTATATTCAGAAAACCCTATCGTCTCAGTCCCAAATTTCCTTAAGCTGATAAGCAACTTCAGCAAATTCTCAGGATGCAAAATCAATGTGCAAAAATCACAAGCATTCCTATACACCAATAACAGACAGAGAGCCAAATCATGAATGAACTCCCACTCACAATTGCTACAAAGAGAATAAAATACCTAGGAATACAACTTATAAGGAATGCGAAGGACCTTTTCAAGGAGAACTGCAAACCTCTACTCAAAGAAATAAAAGAGGACACAAACAGATGGAAAAACATTCCATGCTCATGGATAGGAAGAATCAATATCACGAAAATGGCCAAACTGCCCAAAGTAATTTGTAGATTCAATGCTTTCCCCATCAAGCTACTGTTGATTTTCTTCACAGAATTAGAAAAAAACTACTTTAAATTTCATATGAAACAAAAAAGAGCCCATATAGCCAAGACAATCCTGAGAAAAAAGAACAAAGCTGGAGGCATCATGTTACCAATTTCAAATGTACTAAGAGTCTACAGTAATCAAAACAGCATGGTACAGGTAACAAAACAGAGATATAGACCAATGGAACAGAACAAAGACCTCAGAAATAATGCCACACATCTATAACCATGTGATCTTTGACAAATCTGACAAAAACAAGCAATGGGGAAAGGGTTCCCTATTTAATAAATGGTATTGGAAAAAACTGGCTGGCCACATGCAGAAAACTGAAACTGCACCCCTTCCTTACACCTTATACAAAAATTAACTCAAGATGTATTAAATATTTAATTGTAAGACCTAAAACCATAAAAACCCTAGAAGAAAACCCAGGCAATACCACTGAGGACATATGCATGGACAAAGACTTCATGACTAAAACACCAAAAGCAATGGCAACAAAAGCCAAAATTGACTAATGGGATCTAATTGAACTAAAGAGTTCTACACAGCAAAAGAAACTATCAGATTGAACAGGCAACCTACAGAATAGGAGAAAAATTTTGCAATCTATTCATCCGACAAAAGGCTACTATCCAGAATCTACAAGGAACTAAAACAAATTTACAAGAAAAAAAATTCCATCAAAAAGTGGGTGAAGGATATGAAGAGACACTTCTCAAAAGAAGATATTTATGTGACTGAGAAACATGAAAAAAAGCTCATCACCACTGGTTATTAGATAAATGCAAATCAAAACCACAATGAGATACCATCTCACTCCAGTTAGACTGGTGATCATTGAAAAGTCAGGAAACAACAGATGCTGGAAAGGATGTGGAGAAACAGGAAGACTTTTACACTGTTAATGGGAGTGTAAATTAGTTCAGTCATTGTGGAAGACAGTATGGTGTTTCCTCAAAGCTCTAGAACTGGAAATACCATTTGACCCAGCAATACTATTTCTGGGTATATACCAAAGGATTATAAATCATTCTACTATAAAGACACATGCACATGTATGTTTATTGCAGCACTATTCACAATAGCAAAGACTTGGAACCAACCCAAATGCCCATCAATGACAGACTGGATAAAGAAAATGTGGCACATAAACACCATGGAATACTACGCAGCCATAAAAAAGAATGAGTTCATGTCCTTTGCAGGGACATGGATGAAGCTGGAAACCATCATTCTCAGCAAACTAGCACAAGAACAGAAAACCAAACACCACATGCTCTCACTCATAAGTGGAATTTGAACAGTGAGAACACATGGACACAGAGAAGGGAACAACACACACCATGACCTGCTTGGGGAGTGAGGGGCTAAGGGAGGGTTAGCATTAGGAGAAATACCTAATGTAGATGATAGGTTTGATGGGTGCAGCAAACCACTATGGCACGTGTATACCTATGTAACAAACCTGCACATTCTACACATGCATCCCAGAACTTAAAGTATAATAGTAAAAAAAAAAGAGGAATGGGAAAAAATATGATATTGTGTTTTTTAGACAAACAAATGCTGAGGGAATTTGCCACTTCCAAGTCAGTGCTACAAGAACTACAAAAAGGAGTTCTAAATCTTGATGGAAAACCCTGAAATACATCAACATAGAACCTCTTTAAAGCATAAATCTCTTAGGGCCTATAAAAGAATAACACAAGAAAAAAACCTCCAAAATTCAGGCACCAACTAGCATGATGAATAGAATACTACCTCCCATCTCAATAATAACATGGAATGTAAATGGCATAAATGCTGCATTTAAAAGAAACAGAATGGCAGAATGGATGGGAATTCACTGACCAAATATCTGTTGCCTTCAAGATATTCACCTAACACATAAGGACTCACATAAACTTAAAGTAAGAAAGTGGAAAAAGATATTCCATGCAAATGTACACCAAAAGCAAGCAGGAATAGCTATTCTTATAGCAGACAAAATAGACTTTAAAGCCACAACAGTTAAAAAAGACAAAGAAGGACATTATATAATAATAAAAGGACTGTTCCAACCAGAAAATATCACAATCCTAAATGTATATGCACCTAACACTGGAGCTCCAAAATTTATAAAACAATTACTACTAGACCTATGAAATGAGATAGATGACAATACAATAATAGTGGAGGACTTCAATACTTGACTGGCAGCACTAGTCAGGTCATCAAAGCAGAAAGTCAACAAAGAAGCAATGGATTTAAAATATGCCCTAGAAAAAACTGACTTCACAGATATTTACATAGCATTCCACCCAACAACTGCAGAATATACATTCTATTCATCAGCACATGGAATATTCTCCAAGATAGACCATGTGATAGGCCACAAAACAAATCTCAATAAATTTAAGAAAATTGAAATTATATCAAGTAATCTCTCAGATCCCTATTTCATGGAAACAAATAGGAAATAAACTCCAAAAGGTACCCCCCCAAACCATACAAATACATGGAAAGTAAATAACCTGCTCCAGAATGATTTTTGGGCCAATAATGAAATGAAGATAGAAATTTAAAAATTATTTGAACTGAACAATAATAGTGACACAACCTTCCAAAACTTCTGAGATTTAGCAAAAGTAGGCTAAGAGGAATGTCAATAGCATTAAATACATACATCAAAAAGTCTGAAACAGCACACATAGACAATTTAAGGTCACACCTCAAGGAACTAGAGAAAGAACAAACCAAGCCCAACCACACAAGAAGAAAGGAAATAACCAAGATCAGAGCAGAACTAAATGAAATTGAAACAACAACAAAAATAACACCAAAGACAAAAGAAACAAAAAGTTGGTTTTTGAAATGATAAATGAAACTGATTGTCTGTTAGTGAGATTAACCAGAAAAGAAGAGAGATCTAAATAAGCTCAATTAGAAATGAAATGGGAGCTATTACAACCAATACCACATAAATGCAAAACATCATTCAAAGCTACTATGAAAACCTTTACATGCATAAACTAGAAAATCTAGAGGAGATAGATAAATTCCTGGAAATACATAACCCTTTTAAATTAAACCAGAGGGACATAGAAACTCTGAGGAGACTAATGAGAATCAGCATTATTGTAATGGTGATTAAAAAATTGCCAACCAAAAAAAGTCCAGGACCAGATGGATTCACAGCTGAATTTTTATCAGTCATTCAAAGAAGAATTGGTTTCAATCTTATTGAAACTATTCCAAAAGATAGAGAAAGAAGGAATCCTCCCTAAATCATTCTATGGAGCCAGTTTCACCCTAATACCCAACTAGGAAAGGACATAACAAAAAAAGAAAACTACAGACCAATATCCATGATGAACATAGACGCAAAAATCCTCAACAAAATACTAGTTAACCAAATCCAATAGCATATCAAAAAGATAATCCACCATGACCAAGTGAGTTTTATACCAGTAGTACAAGGATGGTTTGACATATGCAAGTCAATTAATATGATATATAACATAAAATTAGAAGCATAACTTATATGATCATCTCAATAGATGCAGAAAAATCATTTGACAAAATCCAGCATCACTTTATTATTAAAACCCTCATAAAATCAACATAGAAGAGACATACCTTAAAGTAATAAATGCCATCTATGACAAACCCACAGCCAACATTATATTGAACGAGGAAAAGTTGAAAGTATTCCTCTGAGAACTTGAACAAGACAAGGTTTCCCACTTTCACCACTTCTATTCAACATAGTACTGGAAGTTCTAACCAGAGTAATCAGATAAGAGAAATAAGTAAAGGACACTCAAATCAGTAAAGAGGAAGTTAAACCCATTGCTGTTCACTGATGATGTGATCATATACCTAGAAAACCTTAAAGACTCCTTTAAAAAGTACCTAGATCTGATAAATGAATTCAGTAATGTTTCAGTATACAAAATTAATGTATACAAATCCGTAGCACTGCTATACACTCACAGTGACAAGATTAGACTCAAATCAAGAACTCAACCTCTTTTATAATAGCTTAAAAAAAACCACTTAGGAATACACCTAACCAAGGAGGTGAAAGAACTCTACAAGGCAAACTGCAAAGCACTGCTGAAAGAAATCATAGATAACAGAAACAAATGGAAATGCATCCCATGCTCATGGATGGGTAGAATCAATATTGTGAAAAGGACCATACTGCCAAAAGCAATCTACAAATTCAGTGCAATTCCCATCAAAATACCACCATTGTTCTTTGTAAAACTAGTAAAAACAATGCTAAAATTCATATGGAGTCAAGAAAGTGCCCACATACTGAAAGCAAGACTAAGCAAAAGGAATAAACCTGGAGGCATCACATTACCTGACTTCAAACTACAATATAAGACTATACTCACCAAAACAGAATGGTACTGGTATAAAAATAAGCACATTGGCCAATGGTACAAAATGAATAACCCAGAAATAAAGCTAAATAAGTACAGCCAAGTGATCTTTGACAAAGCAAAGGAAAACATAAAGTGGGGAAATTGAACAAATGGTGCTGGGTTAATTCTCAAGCCACATGTAGAAGATTGAAACTGGATCCTCATCTCTTACCTGATACAAAAATAAGTCAAGATGCATCAAATACTTAAATCTAAGACCTGAAACTATAAAATTTCAATTCTAGAAGATAACATCAGAAAAATCCTTCTAGATGTTGGCTTAGGAAAAGACTTTATGACCAAGAACCCAGAAGCAAATGCAATGAAAACAAAGATAAATAGATGGGACTTAATTAAACGAAAATTAAACTAAAAATCTTTTGCACAGCAAAAGAAATAATCAGCACCCTAAACAGACAACTCATAGAATGGGAGAAAATTTTCATAACTTTGCATCCAACAAGGGACTAATATCCAAAATCTACAAAGAACTAAAAATAAATCAGCAAGAAAAAACCAAATAATCCCTTCAAAAAGTGGTCTAAGGACCAGAATAGATAATTCTCAAAGGAAGATAATAAAAATGGCCAACAAACATATGAAAAAAATGCTGAACATCGCTAATTATCAGGGAAATGCAAATTAAAACCACATTGGGATACCACCTTACTCCTGCAAGAATAACTATAATTTAAAAATAACTAATAGACGTTGGCATGGATGTAGTGAAAAGGGAACACTTTGCACTGCTAGTGGGATTGTAAACTAGTACAACCACTGTGGAAAACTGTATGGAGATTCCTTAATAAACTAAATCTGCCATTTGATCCAGCAATCCCACTACTGTGTATACACCCAGAGGAAAAGGAGTGATTATATGAAAAAGACACTTACACACACCTTTAGAGTGGCACAATTCACAGTTGCAAAAATATGGAACTAGTCCAAATGCCCATCAATCAACAAATAGATAAGGGAAATGTATACCATTGAATACTACTCAGCCATGAAAACGAAAAAAAAATGGCATTCACAGCAACCCCAATGGAGGTGGAGACCATTATTCTAAGTGAAGTAACTCAGAAATGAAAAGCCAAACATCGTATGTTCTCATTTATGAGTGGGAACTAAGGTATGAGGATGCAAAGGCATAAGAACGATACAATGAACTCAAGGGACTCGGGTGAAAAGGTGGGAAGGAAGTGAAGGATAAAAGACTATAATACATTGGGTACAGCATACACTGCTCTAGTGATGAGTGCACCAAAATCTCAGGAATCACAACTAAAGAACTTATCAATATAATCAAATACCACCTGTTCCCCCAAAATCTATTGAAATAAAATAGAAATAACTACAAATTAGCCCAAATGTTAATCTTTGTATACATAACGAGGTAAAATTATGATATTAACTGATGAGTCAACGAGGAGATTCACGTTATCATGTCATTCAATATGCCACTTCCTGAAGTGACAATACTATCTAGGCAAGTAAGAATTGTTGGAACACAAATATTCCTACGTGAACTAATCACCTCCAGAATTCTTTTCCCTTAACCATTTCTCCATGCTTCAATCTAGTGTCTATCTTCAGCCATTGTTCCAGTATCTCATCTGCTAATTTTCTGATATAGTAATCATTCCTGAACTTTAGTGTGAAATGGTCTTGAGAAAGATGTGATCGATTTCACAAAGTTGATGAAAATTGTGTTGGATAGCCACTTGAATGAAATGTAAAGCCCTATTGACAAATAGAGTCTGAGACATAAAACAATTAAAATGAGAAAAATAGAACAAATAAAATAAAAAACAACAAATTCAAAGGAGAAAAATTTGTACAATAAAGAAGTAATGCCCCTGTGGTGTCACTGACTGTTTTTAAAGAATCAATCTATTATTATTATTATTGTTTTTACTATCATTTCTTGAAGTAAAAAGTTATTTTAAATTTTCATACTTTAATTTTCTGTAAAATAATACCAAGGAAAACCCTTGATATTTGATTCATTCTTTTTTTAAAAAAATTAAAATTAAGTACACATTTGTGGTTATAACTAAACTTTGGTTAAAAATGAGATAAAATATTTATTTTCATAATTTTTAATTTTATTTTTCAAAATAACATTTTAAATATGTCTGTTTTCCTCTGCACACTGTAAATTAAGATGAGATTTTTAAAATATTAATTTTATCAGATATTTTTACTCCATAACCAGTAACTGCCAGATAAAGCCTTCCTGTAATTCTGTCTTACCCAATGACTACGCCTGCCATTTCAGACAGCAGCCAGGACAGTTCACAATTATTAATTTAAGAGGAGGCCAGAGCCTCACAACAGTGTTACCCTCACTCTGTTTTTATTTCTTAGCATAGATTAAGACAGAATCTCACTTTTGAGTCCAATTTTATTCCATAAAAGTACATTTGGGAAACATTTGTAATGATGTGAGAGCTAAGTATCACACTAGAATTAAGGATTCAGTGAATTGGGGAAAAAAGGAACATCAGAAGGGAAGAGTTAGTTTTCCATGGAAAGAGTTCTATGATTTCAATTCCCAGGGGGTGTCCTGGCATAGGAGTGGTGTGACAATTGCCCAGGGAGGTTTGGTGACCTATGTGTAAAAGGGACCTTCAAGAGGGATCCATGTAAGCTTTCAAAATCCTATATTTTACCGGTATTGCGTAGCATCAGACATGCAAAAATGATGCATTTTGACATTTCCTGGACCTATAGCGGAAGAGGTCAAAATAATTTACTGAAAAATTAGTGAAGGAAGAGTAAGAGAAGCAGAGCCAGCAGACCTAAAGCCTTGTGGATTGGATAAATAGACATTTTAGCTGAAAATCAATGTAGCCTGAGGATTATGCATGGATGGAGGTACCTGAAGTGATGGTGGCATAAAGAAATAACCAGAGGGTGAAATAGGTTCAACCATCTCACAGAATCATAGCTTGGACAGAGCTCGTATATAACCTGGCACCTGTGCTCAGTGCCATGACATCAGGCAAGGACTTATACATTTACATGTGATGAAGGAAGGATATAGGTAGTGTTGGGTAAATCCTAAATTGATGGAATTTAATTTGAAACAAAGAGATCCTCACATGTAGGAGTATAATTAAAATGAACTCGGTTAGATTTTCTTGGAGGCTACAAAGAAAAACTAGATGTTTTTTTGCATTAATGAGTTAGGGAATTGGAAATGCATCTCCTCTCCCATTACTTTTTCTGTACAGACTCAACATCTTGATTTTTCTTGTGATGCCAGCCCCTGGTGGCTGGCAAACCTGAAGCACCTGACAATTGCTTTCTGGGAATTTAGACAGGCCCTCAGAGCAAAAGGTGGAAGGGAGATTTTTTTCTATCATGTGACATAGGTCCTTCTTAATTCAGAAGTTAATGATAAAAATTGTGGCAATATTCTATTCTTTAAGAAGATGGAAAAACTGTCATTTTTTGGTAGCTGATATGGTCCAACACCCAGAACAATGCCTACCTATAGCAGGATTTCAATAAATAAATGTCGAGTGAATAATTGGAAACTAATTTTTTAAATGATAATCACATCAAGGCCATCACTCTACCCACAATCCCAGCTTCAGGTTTTGCAATAGTGAAAAGAAAAAAAATTTTAGATATGCTCTACCTACGGTTTAACAATGCTACTATCATGTCCCCATAATGCTATTAAAATTGATTTCTCAAAATTCACTTGCCACAATTTTGTTGCTCATGGATGTATGTGATTTTATTGGTTGACCACCATATGACCTTAAACCCTTTCAGTTTAAGCATAATTCTCATGCTCTAAGCTACTCGACTAGCTTACTGGGTGACCAGCGCTTAACGGAATGGTCCTTTGACTTTGTAGCTTCCAGTTTTGCTTTGTTCTTTTGGATGCTGATCATCCCTGATGCCAACACAGACCATGAGCTTGACAACATACTACGCTGTTACTTGAATGAGTTCAAAATTAGCATTTCATTTTTGTCATTTTGAATTAAGATTTACCACAGTTTCCTCTTTTTTGTCATTACACTACCCATAATCCCAACTTCAGGTTTTGCAATAGTGAAAAGACAAAAACAATTATTTTAGATAAGCTCTACCTTCCCTTACCTATATTCTAACCTTATCTATTGCCACTTAATTTGAATGTATTATTATATATCAAAATTTTTTTACTTTTTACTAAAATTTTACTTACAATTTGTGCATTCCTCTGTGTAATTTCACATGGAAGTTTTGCTGCATTGAAATCATTAAGCTATAGTAGATGTCATTTGTTTCCAGCTTTCCTGAGATGATTTCTTAATCAGAATTTTTTTTAAGACACTTATTACTTCCTTATTTCTCAGGCTATAAATAAAAGGATTTAATAAGGGAACTACTATTGTAAATAAAATTGCAGCTGGTATATCTCTATCCCCTTCTTCAAGCAAATTTGGTCTAATGTACATGAAGAAAAGAGATCCATAGAATAATGAAACTGACAAGAAGTGGGATGCACAGGTAGAAAAGGCTTTGGCCCTTCCCTCTTTGGATTTCATTCTGAAAATAGTAAGAAGAATATAGACATAAGATATTAAGACACTGCCTATGGTAAAGACTTGAATTGAACCCGAGAAGATGAATAGTACCAGTTCATTGATATAAGGATCAACACAGGAGAGTCTATACAAGGGAAGAATATCACAGTAAAAGTGGTTGATG